>ML661908.1:1462915-1689853 GCA_007570785.1 Antilocapra americana | reverse complement strand
TATTTCCTAGTTCATTGATAAATAAAGATTATTAGAAAGGAACATCCTCTTTGGAGAAATGTCTGTTAAGTTCTTTGGCCCACTTTTTAATTGGGTTGTTTATTTTTCTAGAATGGAGCTGCAGGAGTTGTTTGTAAATTTTTGAGATTAATTGTTTGTCCGTTGCTTCATTGGCTATTATTTTCTCCCATTCTGAAGGCTGTCTTTTCACCTTGCTTATAGTTTCCTTTGTTGTGCAAAAGCTTTTAATTTTAATTAGGTCCCATTTGTTTATTCGTGTTTTTATTTCCCATATTCTGGGAGGTGGGTCATGGAGTATCCCGCTTTGGATTATAGCCGAGAGTGTTTTGCCTATGTTATCCTCTAGGATTTTTATAGTTTCTGGTCTTATGTTTAGATCTTTGATCCATTTTGAGTTTATCTTTGTGTTTGGTGTTAGAAAGTGATCTAGTTTCATTCTTTTACAAGTGGCTGTCCAGTTTTCCCAGCACCACTTGTTAAAGAGGCTGTCTTTTCTCCATTGTATATTCTTGCCTCCTTTGTCAAAGATAAGGTGTGCATAGATGCGTGGATTTATCTCTGGGCTTTCTATTCTGTTCCATTGATCTATGTTTCTGTCTTTGTGCCAGTACCATACTGTCTTAATGACTGTGGATTTGTAGTATAGCCTAAAGTCAGGTAGGTTGATTCCGCCAGTTCCATTCTTCTTTCTCAAGATTGCTTTGGCTATACGAGGTTTTTTGTATTTCCATACAAATTGAGAAATTATTTGTTCTAATTCTTTGAAGAAGACCTCTGGTAGCTTGATAGGAATTGCATTGAATCTATAGATTGCTTTAGGTAGTATACTCATTTTCACTATATTGATTCTTCCAATCCATGAGCACGGTACATTTCTCCATCTGTTTGTGTCCTCCTTGATTTCTTTCATCAGTGTTCTATAGTTTTCTATATACAAGTCTTTTGATTCTTTAGGTAGAAATACTCCTAAGTATTTTATTCTTTTTGTTTCGATGGTGAAAGAACTTAACAGACATTTCTCCAAAGAAGATATAAAAATGGCTAACAAACACATGAAAAGATGCTCAACATCACTCATTATCAGAGAAATGCAAATCAAAACTACAATGAGGTACCACTTTACACCAGTCAGAATGGCTGCCATCCAAAAGTCTACAAGCAATAAATGCTGGAGAGGATGTGGAGAAAAGGGAACCCTCTTACACTGTTGGTGGGAATGCAAACTAGTACAGCCACTATGGAAAACAGTGTGGAGGTTCCTTAAAAAGCTGCAAATAGACCTGCCATATGACCCGGCAATCCCACTGCTGGGCATATACACCGAGGAAACCAGAATTGAAAGAGCCACGTGCACCCCAATGTTCATCGCTGCATTGTTTACAATAGCCAGGACATGGAAGCAACCTAGATGCCCATCAACTGACGAATGGATAAGAAAGCTGTGGTATATATACACAATGGAATATTACTCAGCATTAAAAAAAAATTCATTTGAATCAATTCTACTCAGATGGACGAAACTGGAGCCCATTATCCAGAGTGAAGTAAGCCAGAAGCAAAAACAACAATACAGTATATTAACACATATATATGGAATTTAGAAAGACAGTAATGAGAACCCAACATGGGAGACAACAAAAGGAACGCAGATGTATAAAAATAGACTTGTGGACTTTGTGGATGAGGGTAAGGGTGGGATGATATGGGAGAAGGGCATTGAAGCATGTTAATTGTCATGTGTCTAATCAATCGCCAGCCCAGGATTGATGCTCGGGACTGGTGCAGCGAGATTTCCCGGGGGGGAGGGAGGAGGGAGGGGGGACCCGGAGGGGAAGCATATGTAAACCCATGGTGATATCATGACAATGTATGGCAAAAACAATAATAAAAAAAAATAATAATAATAAAAAAAAAAACTTTGAAGCACAACTGCAAAAAAAAATAAAAAAGTTAGATATTATGTACATTGTTTTTGCCCCAAAACAAATGTTCTCAGTGTAACCTTTTCACCTTATTTTCTATAAAGCTAATCATTGTGGCATAATTTACTTATTATGATCCACCAAATAGGATATCACAGAACTTCAGGGGAAAAAAAAAACTCTCTATGTTAAAGTATTAATTGGTTAACTTTGGAAACATAGCTTCTAAATTTTTGATGATGTCAGCCTAACACTGAATGAGATAGTCCAGTGCATTTGTGGTTTAAGTGAGACTGCAATGCTCTAAAATGTCTTTTTTCTCTATTTGTCTTACCCAATGCTTCCTTTTAAATGTTAAATACCCCAGCATTAAAGCAAACTCTCAAACCCATATAAGCAATTAACACTTTATATTAGTTTATTAGACTAGCTCCATTATCTTTAAGATCCCTGCTGAGTTTGTAGAGGAATTGGAGGAAAGGTAACATGTGGAATAAGAAAAAGGGTGAAGCCCAGGTGGGCAGCCAACACGGAAGAACCTGGAAAATCAGCGCAAGGGAGACCTGAGACCTGATGGGACCAGTGAGGCACATACCCAAGCTCACAAAGGGTCACTTTCGGAGACTCTTTTCCTTCAGAGCTCTGATGAGCCATAATTTATGGAATCACTGATTCTTGAGAGAAACTAACCAAGCAAAGAAAATGTGATAATGATTTGATCATTTATGCTTTGCTGTATCTTTTTTTTCTTATTAAATCCACTGAAGTTAATATGTGAAGAAGAGAGTATTACCTAAAGTATAATAATTAACCCATGACAGCTATTCCATTATGAAGTACATTTGACAATTAATGTCATGTATTAAATTAATTACAGACCATTTAAATAATACTGCTTTGAACTTAAAGCAAAATCATTTATTGTTATACTTCGGAGCACTTCAAACGGTTTTCTGAATGCCTAGTTATATATTTTTTTTATCCCTCTGGGCTCTTTCAACAGCAAAACATATTAAAATCTTTAACTTGGCTGGCTGTCAATGATTATTTGTTTGTTTTCAATTATGAGAAACACATTCACATGCCAAAACCAAGGACTGAACTCAGAGACATGAAGCACAGCAGAAGCAAGACTTGTAACGTCAAGTCTTGCAAGATCAGGTATCTGTTGGGCAGGCACACTCAGGAGACTTACAGCAAGCACCCTCATTACCTGGCATGCACATCCCTCCCCCGTTCCTCATTGGCTAAGTACTACGGGGTACAATCTTCTTGGACATTGTCTAAGCCCTAAGTCTCTTAGGGTATTCTTTCCTCTCCCTTCCCATCCTAAATCCACATTTATCAACAAGGACTTTAGCTTATCCCTTCCCAAATATCCTGTTAGTTTAAGGACTCTCCAGGGGTAAGCTGTTAGGAAAGACTAGCTTGTTACTAATTTTCCAAGACAAAACTATCTAGTTCTGATTGGAAAGCAGTTTGGCTTTTTTTTCCACCCAAGGCCAGCTACTTTATCCTCAAAATGGACCACTTCAAGTTCCATTTTTTACACACTACATATGATAAATATTAAAAGCATAACAAAATAATATTATATTAAAATTTAGTTCATTTGGCAATAAATTTATGTCGTGAAACAAAGAAAATCCCAACATATCTGTTCTCAATATACATGTTCAATGCACCACCAATGCAAGCAACTCATGAATGTCTCAAAGGATAGATTTCCAAGAGAAATAGTGAAATAGTTTTTACTGGGATTTATTTGGGAAACAAACTTGGAATTCACTTCCAAATAAATTTATACCAGAAGTCAATGTTTATTTCAAAACTTTAACCATGTATAAAAGTCAAATGAATTATATCCAGCCCTTATAACATCCAAAATTCTAAGAATTCATTGAGTGACAGCTTCAAGTTAAGCAGATTATGTTTCTTTTTTATTTTAATTGAAATTTTTGTGGAAACAATGGCTGACTTTATTTTTCTGGGCTCCAAAATCACTTCAGATGGTGATTGCAGCCATGAAATGAAAACACACTTACTCCTTGGAACGAAAGTTATGACCAACCTAGATAGCATATTAAAAAGCAGAGACGTTATTTTGCCAACAAAGGTCCATCTAGTCAGGGCTATGGTTTTTCCAGTGGTCATGTATAGATGTTGGATTATAAAGAAAGCTGAGCACTGAAGAATTGATGCTTTTTTTTTTTTCAATTTTCTTTACTTTATTATGTTGGTTTTGCTATACATTGACATGAATCTGCCATGGTGATGCTTTTGAACTGTGGTGTTGGAGAAGACTCTTGAGAGTCCCTTGGACTGCGAGGAGATCCAACCAATCCATTCTAAGTGAGATCTGTCCTTGGTGTTCATTGGTAGGACTGATGGTGAAGCTGAAACTCCAATACTTTGGCTACCTCATGCGAAGAGCTGACTCATTTGAAAAGACCTTGATGCTGGGAAACATTGAGGGCAGGCAGAGAAGGGGATGACAGAGGATGAGATGGTTGGATGGCATCACCAACTCAATGGACATGGGTTTGAGTTTGAAATTAAATGAATTGTGTGTCTTGTATATGAATTCTCTCAACACATCATGAAAGATCTCAAGGAAGAGCTTTGCTCAGTCTGAGTGCCATTTTCAAGATATGTTGTTGGAATGATTTTACAATCTATATACAGGATAAGAAAGAATAAATGAATGACTGAACTCAACTGACCTTGTTTATCTGAGTCTGATTTGTTTATTTTTAGTGGAACTAAAAGTTAAAATTATAGGGCCTGAATTACTGTGTAGAGCTAGTTTCTATGCTTCTTTAGAATAAGTTCCTAAATGTATGACAAGTTTTTTAAGATATAAACTAATGTGTCTATAGTATGTCTCAGAATAGTTAATTATGTTTAATTAAGTCAGAATCAAAACACATTTAATTTGTCCAAGTATGAAAAGGCTGAGGCTGTACATGGTTTTATGTCATTAAATTTAACGTGAAATTATATAGCTATAGCTCACTAGTTTTTAAAATTTTCACTAGTATTATACATGTAAGTTGCTAGGATGCTTAGGGAAATAGCATGACTAGATCATGTGTTAAAAGCAAACTACACTATAATAAAGGAAATATAAACTTAAAGGGCAATTACTGTTTTATACTCAGATCATTTTGAATGATTCCTAAATAGACACTATGACCTTTAAATTATCCTATTTAAAAAAGCCAGCTTTGGTTAGAGTGGATGAAATAATCATAAAGTCACAAAATGAAAGCTTTCTCAAATACCTTGGACACTTGTCCATATGATTTTCTAGCTGGTGGAAGTATATTTTACCCTTGTTCCTTCCTCTTGTCTGAGACTCAGCTATGATGGCTAGAGGTCTATAAGGGTAAATCTAGGATAAAAATCATGGAACAAAAACAGAGGGAGCTCAGATAACTGGTAGCTAAGAATCTATTTTACCAGCCCCAAAATATTTTTCTTCAGTTTTCTTTATTTATGAAAGAATAAGTATCTATGTTGTTGAAATCAGAATATTTTTTTTCTTTAGACAGTTAAACTAATTTTTATATGATTTAGATATTTGTTTGGCCTGGATTTATGCTTGTTTTTCTGGTTGACAGTTCTCCAAACACATTAGAAAATCTTGATTACGAGTATCATATGTTATTCATATTGATTGTGTTGGCACCTATATTTCCCAGCCCTTCCTCACTTCCAGCATTCAAACCAATAACTACTTTCATTCCCATTGATTATCTGCTATACAAGGGAAGAGAAATGGTATCAAAACCCAAAAATGGACATTGGGTGGGGATGGCAAAGTGTGAGAGTGAGGGGCTGGATGATGACCATTTTGAGGCGAAGCTATCTCTACAGAAACACATTGGTAAAGTTGCCAGTGTTAGGAAATATGCATCACCTCACAAGCTGAGCAATAGCTTATAACTTTATTTCTTGGAGTCACTTAAAGTTTGCCTGCCAAACCAAGAATGACAATCTGACAGCAATGGAAGTGAAAGTTTCTAAATCCCCAGAGAATCAAATTGGTATCTGTGATACTAGTCCTATCTTATCAAATATATTTAGGTTAAATATTACCACATCCTTCTTATTTTAAAGTTTGGGCATTTATTATGCTTTTTGCAAGATGATAAAGGGAAAATAAAATCTCCTGTTTCAGTGTTGGGAATAGGTGTGTGTGTATAAAATATATGTACACATATATAAAGAAAGATATATGCCATATGTTTGTTCAATTTATTAACCTAAGCACTGAAACAGCATGAATAATGATTTTTTGTTTTGTTGTTTTGGGAGCAAATTTCTACCTCTGTATTTTGTAGGTTAAAATGTTGTCAAGAATATTCTGCTACAAAAAAATTAAAAAATCAGTTTTATAAACATTAACCTAAACATAAAAGATGGATGGGGAATTTGTGTGGTTGGGAGCCAACTTCAGTTTTTCCTGAGAAATAGAAAATTTATTCATTTATTCTTTCTTATTCTATACATAGATTGTAAGTCATTCTAACAACATATCTTGAAAATGGCACTTAGACTGAGCAAAGCTCTTCCTTGAGTTCTTTCATGATGCATTGAGAGAATTCATATACATATAAAGCATTGAGAAAAACAAAGCATAGAATTTAGTGAGGCATGGCACACAGTAATCAGTCAAAACAAAGTAGACAACATACTAATGTTAATGTTGGTAAATATATCAGAGGAAAGGCATAGTAGATGTATAAAACATAGGGATAATTTTTTCAATATCCCGGGAAAGCAATTCTGTAAAGACAATATTTAAGAAAGAGACATGAATAAAGTTAAAAAGATGACATGTGAATATCTGAATCCAAAACATTTATGACAGAGGTCAAAGACTAGGGACAAGAATGCTCAGTGTGTTGGGACAGACAAGGGTCTGATGAGGCCAGAACATAGAGGCTGGTCCAGCAGCAAGGACTGGCCAAAAGTACAACTTGTACTCAGCTCAGGATGCATCGCTTGACTCCTAACCAGGCCACAGTAGTGTAAAGGAGGTACAGCATCTCAAGGATACGTGATACTGCAAGTGGCCACTACCGCTTCTGCTGTCTTCCTTCTTCACTGATACGTGCCTGAAGTTCTAAGTTTTCAGTGGCCTATACAACTGGGGATCTACCAAGTAAGAAGAGACTTCAACCTCGGCATCACTGCTTTTTATATAAGCTTAGATTAAGTAGGTAAAGGGAGAATGGTGCGAAGAGAGGGCCTACAGATCAGCTTGAATTTAGTTCTAAAATTTGCATTGTAGAATCCCAATGTGGTATATTTATTTAATACAATTTTTTATTTTATTTCATGCTGCATCTTTGGGTCTAGTCACAAGTTCAGAGCAGCAGATGTAACTATTGAAAAATGTCTTGAAATGAGTTGAGAAGAAAAGACTAGCTTAAATCTTGTAGGACATAGAAGGAGTTTTATGGTAAGTTTTAGGAGAAACAATTGGAGTACTGAAAGCAGGGGACTAAGAATAAAATTTGTGATGTAAATAGATGAGGTAGGAAAGAGAAAGTAGTATGTAGAGAAAATGAGAAGGAGAGTATTACAAAATTCCATGTATGAAACGTGGGTAGTTGTGGTGGAATAAGTGAGATAGGATAAGACTTTTGAAAATTGTTTTTAATAATAGAACAGAAAAAAATGTGCTAATTAGTGAGATGTAGAGTGTGCAAAATAGAAGTCAAAGGCAACTCAAGGATTTCCTGTGCTGTGCGAGTGTATATTAAATCAATGAACATTGGGGACAAATAGATGTTTTTGTTGATGGTGGAGAGTATCAGGGTTTTGGTCATGTTAAGTCAGAGATATTTATTAGACTCTTAAAGTGAAGATATCAAAATGTAAGGGTCTTAGATTTAGAGGAAAGGTCATAACTGAAGATGTAAATGCACTAGCTATAGTCGTGTAGGCAAGGTTGGCTGCGCACACACAAGGGGAGTAAATGTAGGAAGAGAAAAGATCCATGAACTGAACAGAGGCCCTTGTGAATAAAAGAAGAGAAGGCCAAGAGGTTGGAGACCAGCACACTTCCTAACATGTGGAGTAGAAATGCTAAAGAGTGTGCTGGAGAGCAAGAAGATCGTGACAGAGGTAAAATCTCTAAAATAGCTATGCTGGAAAAAATATCATCACTGTTAATGCAGGCCCTAAGCTCTATGTGTGGCATAAAATGATTGAAGCGTAGAGGAAAGCAACACTGTTGAAAGTAAAAAGACTACCAAACTAAGAGGTCATGCTGTTGGATGGATCATCTATATGAACATTGGGAGAAATAAAAGGGCATAGCAAGAATAGTAGCAAAAAGATATGATGGGAGAGAAAATACAAAAGCCAGATACTAAAGAAAGGGAGGGAAGTGATTGGAAATATGGTTTATTGCTGCAATGTGAAAGTTAGTGACTTGTAGGATATTAGGATTTCAGATAAGCAGAGTTATTTTCTATTATTTTTGTCTTATTATTTTAATTAGGATTAGAGACACGGTAGCATGGAAATAGTATTATGCATAGGTAGATAGCTCACCTTACTCTTATGCTTTTGTGCCACCAGCCAGGAGAGAAAGAGGGGGGGAAATGTCAATTGGTAGGTCTACTTGGGGATCACTGTCTCCAGAACACTGATAAAGAAGGTCAGAACATAGAGTGATGCCAAAGAGTAAATTCTAGAGATTTCAAACTAAACTACATGGGGATTATAATCTGCGTGGCAAGGGATAACATGGGAGCTTTTATTTTTTTTTTATTGACTTATATGCCAAACACTATGGCCTGATAGAATGAGTTCTACTGTTCTGTCAGGGGACAAAGATATTTGCAATTATATGCGGCAGGTATTCCGTATGTATGGACCAGATGGGAGGTCTACTCAATAGGGCAAAATTATTTAAGCTTCTTCTTCCCCAAATTCAATGTTAGATGATTATCATGTTGGGGGATAATGAGTTTGTGTTGCGAACACAAAGCTCTTGGACCCTTATATCATCTGCCGTGGCCACTTTTGTGGCCAGGGGAAGACATTACATAATGATGCAGAACTCCTTACATTGATGCAGAAGGTGCCCTTCTATTTTGCTGTGGGCAGTTCTGAGCTAGGCATGCACGAAGCTTTGGGGACATTCCTTCAATGCTACCATGGGTTGTGGTGAGGAGAAAGGAAGAATGGCTTTAACAGGGGATGGGAAGATGATCACAAGGGGTAAGGCAGAGATAATTATAATTAAATTTATTTTTAAAAAGTGATGAGGAATAAGTTAGTAACAATAAAAAATGACAGTAGGACAATGGTAATATTATTAGGTGTAATTAACCTCAAAAGGACAAAATTTATTTTTGCATGAAGCTAAAAAATGTATTCTTTAAGACACAGTGGATAGAGAAGTGAAAGCACATTAGGTTTCAAGGGGAGCAGAAGCTAAGCGGTTTCCATGGAAGGTAATCTCCAAAGAGAGCCAACATTACTTAACGTAAAAAAATACAGAGAGCCATCTCTGAAGAAGTTAGTGTGAAAAAATTAATTAAAGTAGAAATCTCAGAGATTTGGGTTGACAGAATTGGGAGAGAGGTCAATAATACAAAACTGATGTGTTTGGATTTAGAAAATGTAGAAGTAAGGTACAGATTAAAATAATACATCATAAAATGCACTTAAACTTACTTGACTATCACTCAAAGTTTAATATTATTGTTACTAAAAATGCTTTCTTAATTAGGTCATTAAATATCCTAATACTTAGTGCCTTTTTTCTGAAATAAATGACTTTAGAATGTTTTTAACTGAAATAGCTAATGAGAAATACTCATTATTTTGGAAACTCTATTTCAGCAATATCTGGAAATAGGTTTGCATATGGGTGTGTGTATGTGTTTATGTGTATATCTGTACAAACGTATTTATTTAGATACCTATTTATTTAGGAATATATGTAAATATCAACATTATTTACAAGTAATTTATCTAGTATTTATGGGGCATATATGTTGCAATTAACTAGAAGACTGACTAAAGTGGATTTCTTCAAGAAGTTTAATGTGGAAATTAGGAATTTATGAACAGATAAATGCACAACTTATATTAAACCACATAAAAGGTGATTTATAAATATAGTGTTTGGATACACGGCTCTATATATCTACACTTGGAAAAAACATGTGTATGTCATAAGTGTATGATTATATGCATAGAATCTCATTTTTATTCTCCTTTTGAGAATGAATATTTTGAAAATGGTATTATTTTATGTAATAAATATGTTTGCAATCGTATTTAATAACCATCTTCTCTTAATAAATGTTTTCTATATTTGCTGCATCTCCATTTGTTCTCTTTTTCAATTAAAAAAAAATCTCATTTATCATTTGTGTGAATTGAGTGGGGATTGGTCCCCATCTCTGTATCATAGATGTATACTTTTGTCTCAGGCTAAACAACAGTCATGAATCCCCATAGTTGATTCACAGATGTTCACATAAACAAGATAAAAGCAAATGCAAACTTCAATAAGATTAAGCTGCCAGATCTATTGGCCTTCCCAGGAGGAGCTTAGTGATAAAGACCCTGCCTGCCAATGCAGGAGACATAAGAGACTCAGGTTTGATCCCTGGGTCAGGAAGATCTCCTAGAGGAGGGCATGGCAAACCACTCTAGTATTCTTGCCTGGAGAATCTCATGGACAGAGGAGCCTGGTGGTCTATGGTTTCATAGAGTCACAAAGAATCGGACAGGACTGAAGCAACTTAGCATGAGCACCATGGCTGTAGGTAGTTTCTCACATCTCTGCTCTTCTGCATGTACCATTTATTTCTCCTTGGTTCCACTGTTGTTAACATTCATCTGGCACATTGTCACTAATACTTCATGCCAAACATTCTTTCTATTTTTAAGAGAGAGACATAATTAAAGAGTTTATTCTAAATAGATATAGGTATTTTGTTGTCTATATTTCTACTTGACTTGACATTTGCCTGCATTATAATGCAAACAATGAATACCTGTCTTATTGACTTACTTTTATTATAATGCTGATTTTTATAAATGTAACACTAAAATCAATTAAAAGATGAATTATGATCAAGATGGTGCTCTGTCTAAATTGTTTGTTGACCATACTCTTGAATTTGTTCAGATGCGTACCGCTACAGCTACAAAGAGAGAATATTCAAATGTAATCATGCTTAACATAGTAAATATTTCTAATGACCAGATACAAAACAGAAACAAAGTAGTGATCCCAGTTGTCACAAACAGTTCACTGATTTCCAAGTTGAAAAAGACAAAGGGGGTTTACAAAGTTTATGCTTTCTATATGAGATGATGAACTCGAGCTCAGCTTATTGCTGAGGTGGGGCTTACCATTTAAGAAAAAACGTTTGAAATAAGATGGTGCACACTTTTTCTTTGAACTATAGTTGATCTGCAGCTATGTGCTTAATGGGAAGAAAGCACAAGATGCCTTCTGTTGAAGCCCTGAGGCAAGGTTCCACCAAGCATTAGTGTGATAGATATATCTGGAATGTCTCCATTCCAGATGTCTGATAGTTAAGAGCCACTGGAAACCAGTGCATAACAAAATTCAGGACCAGGGTCTCTGGGGAACAATCATAAAACCAGCAAACAAGAAAGGTAGAGTACAAAGGGAAACAAAAATTAAAGGTCACAACCTCATGCTTAAAATGATTCTACAAAGCAAACTTCCGGACATTTGAAAAAGATTAACATAAACTATTATAACAGATTGTAGATAACAAAAATATAATCTGAGAATTAATTTCTTTAAATGAAATGAAAACAATGGTGGCAACTGCCGTACTTAAAAATTAGTATATATAGGGTACCACAGATATAAATGAAGTGCTGGTATTCAAAAATATGACAATAGTACACACAATCTGAAGACATTAAACAATAAAGTCAAATATGAAAAAATAGAAATCTTGGAAATGAAAAATACAGCTATTAAAATTTAAACTCCAGCCTGTACATAAGGGATCACTAATATAGTGTATATACATATATAAGTATACATATTTATATTCACTTGAATGTATATACTTATTTTTATAGATTATATATTTAAGTGAATACAAAGAAAAGACTGGGTCCTAAGTGGCTCAGACCATAAAGCGTCTGCCTACAATGCGGGAGACCAGGGTTCAATCCCTGGGTCAAGAAGATCTCCTGGAGAATGAAACGGCGACGCACTCCAGTATTCTTGCCTGGAAAATCCCATGGATGGTGGAACCTGGTAGGCTACAGTCCATAGGGTCACAAAGAGTCAGACACGACTGAACAATTTCACTTTATCACTTAAAGGAAAGACTATAAATCTTGGAGATGAAAAACACAGTCAATGAGAATTTCCCCTGTGGCCCAGTGGTTAAGAATCCACCTGCCAATGCAGAGGACACGGGTTCAATCCCTGGTTCAGAAAGATTCCACATGCTGAGGGGCAATGATTGGATGTGAGCCCAAGAGCCCAGTTCCACAACTACTGAGGCACAGCCTGCAAGTATTCTGAAGCCCTCACACCCTAGAGCCTGTGCTCTCACAAGAGAAGCCACCACAATGAGAAGCCTGCAAAGAGAGTAGACCCACTTGCTACAACTAGAAAAAGCCTGCATGCAGCAAGGAAGACCCAGCACAGCCAAAAATAAGTAAACAAATACATTTATATATATGTATATATAGTCAATGAAATTTAGACTAGGTATGTTCAAGCAATAATTTTTAAGATTATACTGAGAAATTCACCTAGATTATGGCATAAATAGAATAAAGAAATGAACAAAATAATGGAAAGAAGCTTGTAAAATAGTTTGAGAAAGTAACATAGATCAAGTAGATATTTAGGAGGGGAAATTTGATAAGTTATCAGGGGAATATATTAATAGAAGCAATAGCTGATGCTTTTTCAAAATTAAAGTTACACATAAATTATATTAAAAGGTAATGTCAAAATGAAAGTAGGAAAATTAAGAATTTATTCTAGAAAACAAATATAAAATAAGATCTATCTAGGACAACACTATAAAGCTACCATAAGGAAAAGATAGCTAATCTACAAAGGAGATGACAGCCAATTTTTTATTAACATCAGTATTAAGAGATGATCAGAAAAACCAGAAATGCCTTCAAACCACTAGAGAAAATGAACAACAGAAATAGAATTGCATGGACAGGTAAAACATAGTCACGTTGATAAATGACTTAAAGAAATAGTGAAGTGGAGAAGCATTATCGAGCAAAAGTTCATACCACTCACCACAGATCACACCAATAAATTGAGAGACAAGTTCTTGGGGTAAGAAATAGCTGAATGTCAGCAAACTGAGAACATGGTGGATCAGTGTCCCAAGGACACTGCAGTTCTTGGGGCCACTAAGAGTTGGACATGATTTAGAGACTGAACAATAACAACCCTGGACACAAAACAGGGTTGATGAATATGGAGGAGAAATCCAGAGGGGGTTACTGAAGCTATACAGAACACATTTCTGTAAGAAACCACAAGAATACTTAATATTCATGAGCCCAACGCTTATTCTTGAAGTACCAATTGGAAACATAGAACAAAATATATAAAGTCACAAATTAATTTTGAAACATTTTTTCCCATTTTTGAGTATCGATTCCCTGTCAACAGCATGAATCCTACTGAGAGGAATACTTCATCATTATCCTATAGTTCATAAATGTAACTGAAAAAATATTTATTCCTCAACAATTTTATACTTAAATCTGGTGATATTACATTGCTTAGAGTTTACTTTTAAAGGTTTACAACTGAAAATAAAATCTGAATGTGCATATCCAGATTCATCCATAAAATTGTCATTACAGGGTCTTTAACAATCTTTTTAGACAAGAGATTTATGGAATGAATTGTGTCTAATGGTATGAACTCTAATACAATTCCCAGGAAAGTCACAAAATTCTAAGATAATGTTATTAGTAGAAATACCACCAAACTGGATTGAAAGGGATAGAGTTTGTGCCAGATGCCATAAAATGATGAGGATTTGGCTAAATAGGAAATTTCACTTTTCAATTTATAATAATGGCACATAGGATTGTGGCAGATTGAATTTTTCAAAAGAAGACCCTAAAATTTTCTGTTCCACTGTTCTTCTAGTACTTTCCACTCTTTCATCAACATGGGAATTCTATTCCCTTCCACTTGAAATTGAGCAGCCTTTGTAAGTGCACTGGCCAATACAACTTATTGGAGTAATGCTGTCTGTCTTTTGAGGCCAGTCATAAAATTCTGATAAGATTTCTGCCTGAATCCTTCACCCAGGATGTATGGAACCCAATTTCTATGTCAGGAGAAAGCCCTTAGTATGTGAAATTATTCTTTCCAATGTCCCCCGCTGCAGATCCAGCTGACAAGCAGCCTCAGCCTTCAGGAATGTAAGTGAACAAATGTTCAGATGATTCTAGATCCCAGATTTTGAATGCCCCTAGATGATACTGAAGGGAAAGGGAACAAGCTGGTTTGTTGAGCACTGCCCAAATTCCAGATTGGTGAATAAAATAAAGTGAACACTGTTGCTTCAAGTGATTAAGTTTCTTTTTAAGGAATACTTATTTACTTGGGCTGCACTGAAAAGCATGTAAGATCTTAGTTTCCTGACCAGGAACCCATGCCCCCTGCATTGGAAACAAAGAGATTTAACCACTGAGATGCCAGGGAAGTCCTCCATCAAGTTTCAAGACTGTTTATTAGATGTTAATAAATAATCAAAATAATTTGCTTATTTAAAGCACTCAATAAATGTTAGCAATTATTGTTAAGAGATAGAAGCAATGTTCTCTTTAATATTCCATGAACCCAAGGCATGTATTTTTAATGCCTACACTATAACAGGGTTTCCCTGGTGGCTCAGATGGTAAAGCATCTGCTTCCAATGCGGGAGACCTGGATTCAATACCTGGGTAGGGAAGATCCTCTGGAGAAGGAAATGGAAACCATTCCAGTACTCTTGCTTGGAAAATTCCATGAATGGCGGAGCCTATAGGCTACAGTCCATGGGTTCCAAAGAGTCGGAAATGACTGAGCAGCTTCACTTTCATTTTGTGCTGTAACAATATCATTTCTGACACTCGGTACTGAGTTATTTATTTTTGGCTGAGCTGGGTCTTTGCTGCTACAAGGGCTTTTTCTAGTTGCAGTGAGTGGGGGCTATTCTCTAGCTGTTGTGCACAGACTGCTTATTGCCCTGGCCTCTCTTTTAGTAGATTGTGGGCTCTAGGGCATGCAGGCGTTGGTAGCTGGGTCGCAGGGTCTCAGTTGCCCAGTGGCATGTGGGATTTTCCAGGACCAGGGCTCATACCTGTGTCCACTCTATTGGCAGCTGAACTCTCAACCACTGGACTACCAGGGAAGCCCTGGTACTCAGTATTTTGAACATACCTCGCATGGTAAGTTTCAAGTGTGCTCTGCTGCTGCTGCTGCTAAGTCGCTTCAGTCATGTCCGACTCTGTGACCCCATAGACAGCAGCCCACCAGGCTCCCTTGTCCCCAGGATTCTCCAGGCAAGAACACTGGAGTGGGTTGCCATTTCCTTCTCCAATGCATGAAGGTGAAAAGTGAAGATGAAGTCGCTCAGTAGTGTCAACTCTTAGAGACCCCATGGACTGCAGCCCACCAGGCTCCTCTGTCCATGGGATTTACCAGGCAAGAGTACTGGAGTGGGGTGCCATTGCCTTCCTGGTAAGTGTGCTCATGTACTATATAAATATTACCACCTCTATTTGTCTAGATGCTACTATTAATATTTCCTGGGATAAATAAGTCCACCTATAAATAATAGCCGATTAAACACAATAAAACAATATACAAGTTATCACAATTTGGGGGATAAATTTCAATAACAAGTAAAAATGGAAAGAAAGCCAATTATACAACTGTTAGCATGGCGACAACAAATAGAATAGAAGCTTCATGAGACACTAGATTACTCATTATCCCCCAGATCAAGCACAATGCCTCACCCATAAAAGGTATTCATTCAATCAACAAGTAAGGAATCCTTGGGTTTCAGGCTAAAACAAGTGGACAACAGGTTTAAACCTTGAATGAAGAAAGCTTCTGCAGAAGAGAAACTTGCAATTTGTCTGATTTGAATGTGTCTTTCTATAAAGACTAGGGATGGCTTTCCTGATGGCTCAGTGGTAAAGAATCCACCTGCCAATGCAGGAGACACGACTCTGATCCCTGGAAGATCACACGTGTCATGGGGCACTAAGGCCCATGTGCCACAACTACTGAGCCTGTGCTCAGGAGCCTGGGGGCCTCGATGCTCTCGGGCCCATACTCTGAAACAAGAGAAGCCACCGCAATGAGAAGCCAAGGCACCACAGCTAGAGAGTACCCTCTGCCCACCACAACCAGAGAAAAGCCTGCTCAGCAATGAACACCCAATTTACACCCAATTTATTTTATACCAATTTACACCCAATCAAATAAAATTGTTTTTTTAAAAGACTAGAGAAATGGCAACCCACTCCAGTATTTTTATCTGGAAAATTCTATGGACAGAGCAGCCTGGTGGGCTACTGTCCATGGGGTCGAAAAGAACTGGACACAACTGAGTGCGCACACACACACACACGGAAGTGCGTGGGAAAAAATGAATCACTGACATTTGAGCCCGTGTTAAGTTATTTTATTCAGGCTTATGATTAGAGAAGTCCCAACTTTCAGGCCACTTGTGAGTATTCGTCTTTAAGATTCCTTCTAAGTCCAACAGTCCACAAGTAGTCTTGCTACCTCTACTCCATTTTTTCTTGGCTTCTTCCAATTAATTTAAGAGAAAATAGTTGCTATTTGCTTTCACAATAAAACTGTTTGATAAGTTTTGAAGTTTCAAATGTGTTACATTGGCACTGCAATTACTTGGGGGTAAATCTTAGCAATCAGCATAAGACCCCTTCTGTGATATGCCTTTTACTATTTTCCCTGCTTTTATAATTCTCTCAGTTCCCATCTCCTTCCACATTTTACAATTGTTTGCACATTCTATAGTCCTACGATGCCTAAATGCTCCTGGGAACCCACATTTCTGATTGCTTTGCTACTGCATGAAAAAAGCTCCTGTGCTTTCTGGTGAAATGTTGAATTGATTTTTCATTCTGCTTGGTATGAATAAAGCATAGTCAATCCCTTCTGGTCATTAGTGATATTTGTCCACTGTCTGCTACACTCTCTCTCTGTCCTTGTATACAAATTTCTTTCAACAAAATTCAGAAAATTGTTGGGGATTAGTTGAGGATTACACCATTTAAAATGCTTTTCTTTTACAGCTGTAGTTGATTTACATTTAAATCATTTGCAAAATTTAAATAGCTTTTTAAAAACAGGACATTATTTTGAATTTTTAAAGTTTTTCACCAATTAAAGCTTCCTATAAATATTGTATTCCTTTAGAGCCTGTGATAATAAAATGAAAGATATTTCCCAAGAATTTGCTCAGGAAACAAAACACCTATTTTGCTTTTGCCCTTGACTTTACTTTCCCCTCTCCCAGATCAATACCTCTTTTTCCCTGGTCACTCTGAGTGATAATAGACCAGCACAAGTTTCAGAGTGAAGGTTGGATGAATGGACTATTCACTCTCCCACTTATAAGAAAATGACATATCAGTGCCTGATTACTCTTTCCATTTCCTTATATGTCAAGCTTTTAGCCTTCCTTTGTTTGTTTGTTTGCTTTTAAACTTTCTTCTCTTCTCTTCCTTCTTTCCTTTTCTTGTCGCTCCCTCTTTTTTTTCATTCTTTTTTTCTTTCCATCTTTTCTTCTCCCAATCAGGATGCAACTTGAAACAGTGACAGAACCAGAGGTTGGGAGGTGATTTGTTTGCTTTGTTTTCTACAAGTGAGTGGATAAATTTTTGGTTTATTTTTAATTGTGGATGTTTTTCTATGTAAATATGATAACTGAAAGCTGCAATCTTTAGTTTCATAAGCATTAGATCAAAGTACCTGAATTTAATTTACTAGTGTATCATTAATCATGTTGAGAGCACCACTGTTAAATGGAATATTAACAAATGTTAACTTTATTTATTTATTTATTTTAGTGTAACAAATTCAATAAAGACTTTTTATCTTACAATATTGTGTTGGTTTTGCCATACATTGACATGAATCTGTTATGGGTGTACATGTGTTCCCCTTCTGGAAGCCCCCTCCCACATCCTTCCCAATTCCATCTCTCTGGGTCTTCCTGGTGCACCAGCCCCAAGCACCCTGTATCATGCATCAAACCTGGGCTGGCAATTCATTGCACATATGATAATTTACATGCTTCCATGCTGTTCTCCCATATCATCCCACCCTCACCCTCTCCCATAGAGTCCAAGAAACTGTGCTATACATCTGTATCTCTTTTGTTCTCTTGCCTACAGGGTTATCATTGCCATCTTTCTAAATTCCATATGTATATGTTAGTATACTGTATTGTGTTTTTCTTTCTGGCTTACTTTGCTTTGTATCATAGGCTCCAGTTTCATCCACCTCATTAGAACTGATTTGAATGTATTCTTTTTAATGGCTGAGTAATATTCCATTGTGTATATGTACCTCAGCTTTCTTATCCATTCATTTGCTGATGGACATCTAGGTTGTTTCCATGTCCTGGCTATTGTAAACAATGCTACAATGAACACTGGGGTACATGTGTCTCTTTCAATTCTGGTTTCCTCAGTGTGTATGCCCAGCAGTGGGATTGCTGGGTCATATGGCAGATATATTTCCAGTTTTTTAAGGAACCTCCACACTGTTTTCCATAGTGGCTGTACTAGTTTGCATTCCCACCAACAGTATAAGAAGGTTCCCTTTTCTCCACATCCTCTCTAGCATTTATTGCTTGTAGACTTTTGGATGGCAGCCATTCTGACTGATGTGAAATGGTACCTTATTGTGGTTTTGATTTGCATTTCTCTGATAATGAGTGATGTTGAGCATCTTTTCAGGTGTTTATTAGCCATCTGTATGTCTTCTTTGGAGAAATATCTGTTTAGTTCTTTGGCCCATTTTTTCATTGGGTCGTTTATTTTTCTGGAATTGAGTTGCAGGAGTTGCTTGTATATTTTTGAGATTAATTGTTTGTCCATTGCTTCATTTGCTATTATTTTCTCTCATGCTGAAGGCTGTCTTTTCACCTTGCTTATAGTTTCCTTTGTTGTGCAGAAGCTTTTACTTTTAATTAGGTGCCTTCCAATGAGTATTCAGTGTTGATTTACTTTAAGATTGACTGGTTTGATTTCCTTGCTGTCCAAGGGACTCTTAAGAGTCTTCTCCAGCACCAAAATTTGAAAGCATCAGTTCTTCGGTGCTCTGCATTTGCTATGGTCCACTCTCACATCTGTACATGACTACTGGAAGACTACAGCCTTGACTATACAAACCTCTGTCGGCAAAGTGATTTCTTTTCTTTTTAATACACGGGCTATGTTTGTCCTCACTTTCCTGACAAGAAACAACCGTCTAAATATATACAATAAATTATTAGGAAACAGCAGTATTATATGTTTTCAAGAGTCATAATCCCTCTGGAATTGTCACATTTATGACCATGTTAAATTTCCAAAATCTTCAAGTATAATTCCACCAAAAAAGAATGTTAGTTTTGTAACTGTTAGGCAATTAGAATAGGAAAAAGAAGTCCAGAATAATGGTAGCTAAAAGACAAAGAAGGAAAAAGCCCATGAAAATAGAAAAAGGAAAGGTTTGAGGACCAGAGTGAAAACCTCAGGTGAAAACACAGCCCTCCTGGCTAGCTCAACTTACATAGGGCAGGCTCAGAGGGAAGAGAACAAAACATTTAAAAAGAGAAGCCAAAATTGAGCCTCTCTTCTCTTTTGTCATTTAGGTTGGCCTGCCCTCACATCTTGAGGATGTATTTTCCTTTGCTTGCTAAATAAAACTTAGCTGTAACACTGGTCCATCTGATGCTTCAAATTATTGCTGCAGCAAAACAGAACTGAGGAAATTACAAACTACCCTGACATATATGGAGTTGTTTCTTGGATTTAACTTGACTGAAACAACATCAGCTCAGCCTCCGCGAGGCAGAAGCCAAGCACAGCAGAAGCCCAACTTGATGAAAACTCCTATGGTGGAAGCTGGACATGAAGAAAACTCAGCACAGTGGAAGTGACAAGAATCTCAGCATGCTGGAAACTGCAACACCAAAAATCAACTCAGCAGAAAGTTCACATGGCTCAGTCTCAGATTCCAGAAGCCCTCTAGTTTGGGTAGGAAGTCCTTGCCCCTGTGGCTGGAAGGACATACAGCTAACAAAATATTACTTCCTTTGCAATCTCTCGTTTGTTTCCTCGAACCCCCTGTGAACAGGCGAGCAGCAGCGGGTGCCCCAGGGTGTCTTGAAGGCTCTACTATCTGGTGTGCCTTAGTAGCTGTTGCTCAAGTGGGTGGGGGTTCTTCTGTCCTTAATCTTCTTTGTGCCAAGGATCAGCCAATGAAAACTGTGAGCACAGGTAAGGTATTTAGCAGATTTTCCAGCAGGTTATGAATGGGATTACTTGGCACATTTTACCACTGCTTTTGCGTCCTATCCTTCAGCTCCTCTGTCCTGGAACTTGAGCCCAGCCAAAATCCATGGTGCCTGGTTTTAGGACCTAATGAAGCTCATGGTCTTGATGTCCCATTGCAAAATAATTCAATGAGAGACACAGTGATATATAAGAGGTAAGTTTGTTCAGATTCAGAGAGAAGCACACTCCACAGGGTGTGGGCCATTGCAGAGGGCAAGTGTTTCAGCCATGGAACAGTGGTGTGGCTAGTTTTTTCCAGCTGGGTAATTTCATATGCTAATGAGTAGAAGGATCATTCCAACAGTTGGGGAACCAGCCACTCCTCCCTCTTTTGACAGTGCCTTGGAACTGTCCTGGCACCTCTGGGTGTATCATTTAGCTTGCAGATTGAGGATCAAAGTTTAGTTGAATTTGGCTTGTCATCTTGGACTTGTTTGATTTTAACCAGTTTTGTTATGCCCTTGGTCTATGTCATTCTTTCAAAAGTTGTGCCCTGCCCCATTCCTTCCTATTTCATGCTCTTTTCCTGAGCCTCATCCAGACCCACAATGTTGCCTCTACAATCTTCTGGAGGGACAACCAGAAAATAGCTGTCCCTTGGGAGAGAAATACTGTATAATATCCAATCCCTCTAGATATTCAGGCCTTCATCTTCCATGTTTCCTACAACATGTGCAACATCAGCATCTCTCAGTGAACCCTCTAGGGTGGGAGACAGGCACACAATGCCTGCTAGAAGTCCATCTGTTGGCATCCCTTCAAGGGCAGTTGGGCTTCCAGGGATAATGTTTGCCACTTTGGGAGTTAGTCCTGCAGGCTGTTTGGGCTCAACCCCTTACCACCCTTCTCCTAAAGTTACAAACATACCCCAGGTTCAAATCTCCATTCCACTTTTATGAAACATCTGGTCTGTTGCCTCTTATCAATTTGTTCTTAAGCCACTTACGAACTCCTACAACCAGGACCCTGGCCTTTTGTAGATAACATTGCCCCACTCTGCTTTATATTAAAATATTTTTAATGCCCCTAATAATACCAGATAACCCACTCCTTTGTCATTACTTCTGTTATTACCTAAAGTGGGCCTATGACAATGAAATGTTAACCATTGGAAACACCCTAAACTGCTCTTATGGAAAACTAGGGGAGGAAATCCCTGATGTACATCCCCTCAGAACAGTAAGAGGATAAGGCTTATGGCTGTTTCACCAGGTTCCCAGTCTCAGATTGCTTTACATCCAAGCCTGTGCCCCACAGATATCTATTCCCATCTGCAGGGGGCAAACCAGCAATGAGTTAAGATTACAAGCCCTTAATCCTACATAGCACTAGTCACATTGGAAAACTTGGGGAAGCCCAACTCCAATCTGGGGGTCCCAGGAGGTCTACTTTCTTCAGCCTAACTAGAGACCTGGTCCTCAGAAGTTTGTCACACCTCAAACTGCTTGGGGATCCAACAGTCCAGGGGGTCCCAGCAGATTGACATGTCTCGACCTGCCCAGGGAACTGTGCCCTAACCTGGGGACGCCCAGCTCTCAGGTGGCAACCATACTGGGGAGGATAAGCTTCAGAAAGACCCAGCCCTATGGAAGTTCACCCATGGAAAAATGAAGGAAGCTTAATAGTTGTGGAATTATGCCTGGTCTCAGCAATAACTCAGGAACCCAATGAAAATCCCATTGCCTCTCTGGAAAGGCTAAAAGAAGCTCCCTAAAGGTTTACCAATGTGAAGTGAGACTCTTACAAGGGACAGGTGGTTTTATAGGAGAAATTCCTGTCTCACTATGCATCAGACATCAGGATAAAGTTACAACAGTTCTAGCAGCAGAACCCTGCTGCCTCTTTAGATGAGATGGTCCAAACAGCCACCAATACCTTTTATAACAGAGAACAGGAGAGGGAAGCCAAGGCCAAGGAGAGGGAGAAAAGGAAAGAGACAAGACATGCCCAGATGCTGGCCGCCCTCCAGGGAAGCCCTATGGCAAACCCCGAGTCTTTGACGGACAAGACACGAGGCAAATGCCTAATCTGTAGACAGGTGGGGCATTGGGCCAAAGAATGTCCAAACTGTGACAAGTCTCCTAAAACGGCTTGCTACAAATGACATCAACTGGGACATTGGGTGGCACTCTGCCCTTGGGACCCAAGAGCCTCAAGGTCAGGTGCCAAGCCTTCCCTCATGATGGTTCAACAGGACTAAAGCAGCCCGCTCCAGCAAGCCCACCTGTCACAGATAACCATCACGGTGCTGGAGCCAAGGGTGCAACTGGATGTGGCAGGTAGGTCCAAGAATTTCTTGGTTGACACAGGGGTACCTACTGTGTCCTTACCTCCTCCTCCAGAGCCTTCTCTGAAACCTGTACCATTTTGGGAACTATAGGAAAAACAATTACAAAAGATTCACTTGAGCACTTTGTTGCTGGAATGGACAAATATTTTCCCATAAGTTTTTGGTGGTCCCTGAGTGTCCTACTCCCTTATTGGGAAGATATCTTTCCTTGTCTCTGAAATTATGCAGCTATTGCAGTCCTGACAGAAGATGCTTTAAACTCTCTCTTGGGGGCAAATTAACTATTTTTACCAGCCACCAAGTGAAATGACTCCTGAATGGGAGAGGCCATTTATTGACGTCTGATCAAAGAATCCTCAGATATCAAGCAGTGTTGATGGAAAATTTAGGCCTTACTATATCCCCGTGTGAGGTTCTCAGCCCAGCCACCCTCCTGCCTACCCACAAGGGCTTGCTCCCCTTTCACTCTTGTCTAGAAACCTCGGACCACTGGACAAAATCCCGAGAGGGTATGCAATAGTCTCCAATTTTGAGACCATATAGGCTAAACCCTTGCCACCAGGTACTTAGGCCCAATTAACAAATCTCTTAGCCCTGACTTGAGCTTTAGAGCCAGGGAAAGTAAAAAGAGTATCCATTTACACTGATTCCAAGTATGCCTTTCTGGTGCTACATGCACATGCTGCTATTTGGAAAAGAAGAGGCCACTTGATCACCTTAGGGTCCTCAATCAAATATGGTGATCAAATCCTTAAACTCTTGGAGGCAGTCCATCTTCCCCCTGAGGTTTCAGTCTCCCACTGAAAAGGACACCAAAAAAAGGGAGCACGGAAGTGGCATGATGGAACCAAGCAGCTGATCAGGCAGCTAAGAGAGCAGCGTTACAGAGCAAAGACCTAATAGGGGTTGACACCTTAGGTCCACAGACTAATTTGCCTCCTTCATATACTGAAGGTGAGACTCTTAAAGCTAAGAGTGAGGGCTTTCAAGAAGATCACAGGGAGTGGTTCCAAAATGAGGGCCTCCTTTTTCTGTCTGGTAATCTCCAACGGAAGTTGGTTAACTCTTTACATGCTACCACTCATTTAGGGAAAAATGTCCTCCAAAAATTACTAGAAAGGTACTTCAGAGGAACAGGCCTCCAAACGACCATAAGGCAAGAGGTCTCCTCTTATCCCACTTGCCGATTAAACAACCCCCAAGGAGCTCAAAGACTCCAGCTGGCCCAGCCCATCCAACGATGTGGGCCTACCCAGATGGACTTCACCCAGATGCTGGTTTCTCAAGACTGTAAATACCTATTAGTAATGAGAGATACATTCACAGGATGGATTGAAGGCTTTCCCACCTGGACTGAGCAGGCTGAGGAAGTCCACTTCATGGACTGCTCCATGAACTCATTCCAATATTTGGTCTGCTCAACTCATTACACAGGGACAGTGGCTCATCATTTATTTCTAAGGTCACCCAAGGGGTCTTGAAAGCATTGGGCATTACTTATTATCTCCAGTGTGTCTGGAGGCTTCAGCCTTCAGGAAAAGTATAAAGGGCCAACCAATTCTTAAAATCAGTGGTAAAAAGATAACCCAGGAGACCTGGGATGGAAAGAGGCTTTACCAATAGCTCTCCTCTGCCCTCTGCCCTTGTATTGTCCCTAAAGAACAGGTTAATCTTAGTCCTCGTGAGATGCTATATGGGAGATCTTTTTTTTTTTTTTGCCTATTTTTTATGTCAATGACCTCTTCCTGGATCCAGAGGCTCAAACACTCTAGTCTTATACCACGGTTATTGGGCAATTTCAACAGGATATATGCTTGTGGGGTGTCAACCAGGACTCAAAAGATTCTAAAGAGCCACCACTATATGCTCCAGGGACTCAAGTCTTAATTAAAGTCTGGAAAGACGGGTCCCCAAAAACTCAACTCCAGCCCACATATAAGGGCCCCTTCCCTGTAACACTTTCTACCCCCACAGCAGTCAAGGTACCAGGGCATGACTCCTGGAGTCACTACTCACGAGTGAAGCCATAGAAGAAAACAGGAGAGGACAGTCAATACTCCTGTGAGCCCCTGGGCGATCTCAGACACCTATTCAGAACTGCAAATGAGTGGCATTCTAATAAAAACTCCCAAAATTAAGTTTCTTGGGATAAAATTTCTCAGGATAGCTCTAAAGAGCCAACACAGCTTGGCAGGGACAAAACAAAATAGAGAGGAGATAGATGCCATGATCCCTGAATGAGGAGGGACTTGAATCATCTTGAATGAGATTTGTTCTTTCTGAGTACATACCTCCAGTCAAGTTAAAACAGTCTCACTGTCTTCAGGAAAAACATTCAGATCCTACTGGATCTCAGAGAATGAGCTGGAGAGTTCTTTGGGTGGCTACAATTTCCCTTTGAGGGATCCTTCTCCTGGGGAGGGGAAATTTGGAGTTGGCCAATGCTTGTTTTCACCATATTGATGCTGCTTATGACTGCTCCATGTATTATTATTTGTCTAACCTGTTTTGTCTCTGCCCAGGTGAACAAGCTACAACATGCAGTGTCAATTCAAAAAGGATAAATAAAACTACAGCTAACCATGAAAAATATCACTCACCCTTAGATGGATACCTCTATAAGGACTCTGAGGCTTGAGACTAGCAAGAGAGGGTGGCCCAATGCCTTTTGCTGTCCTAGTTTAGCAGGAAGTAGCCAGATAGACCTCAATGCCCCAAATTCTCAAAGAGCTGGGCCTCCCATCTCTTGAGGGGAGAATGTTAGGTAATTAGAAAAGGAAAAAGATACCCAGAATGGCAGTGGCTAAAAGACAAAGAAGGGAAAATCCCACGAAAATAGAACAAAGGAAGGTCTGAGGACCAGAGTGAGAACCTCAGGTGACACAAACAGACCTCCTGGCTAGCCCAGTTTACATAGGACAGGCCCAGGGGGAGGAGAAAAAAACAAATAAAAAGAGGAGCCAAAATTGGGCCTCTGGCTTCTCTTCTCTTTGCATCTTTTGAGTTGGCCTGCCCTCACACCTTGAGGAAGTATTTTCCTTTGCTTGCCAAATAAAATTGAGTTGTAACACTGGTCCGTTTGTTGCTTCAAATTTTTGCTGGGCTGAGACAAAGTCAAGGAAATTGCAAACCCCCAGACAAAACCATCTTTAATTCACTACCAATATAGTTTAAGATTCAGTGTTTCTTTCCATTTGTACACTTCTTTGAATTTTGCAATCATGTATTTGCTGATATGCGTTGTTCCTGTGTCTACTGAAACACTTAGTACCACTCATACCCCCAAAGCATCATTTCACCAGGCTATATATATGCCATGGATTTTAAACTTAAATGTATTGCTATGCACTTAGTATTCATCTTTAACTCAAATCAAATAATTTTAGTTGGTGTTATTTTCCTGTTCTAAAAGCGTTCTCTGCTTTTCAAAGATTTTGCAATGACTGCCTTTATACAGAGCACTGACTTATTGCTTTTCAAATATGGCTAATTTAAAAAATGTTTACCTTTTCAAATCTGTCTCATGAACACATTCATCTTTTAATATTCAAGTTCCATCCATATGAACTAGTAAATCAAGGTAAAATATTCTTTTATTAATATTACATTCCTTTTATTTTACTTCTTTATAATTTTCATTTTTAATGAGGGGATTTATAGAACTTAAGTTTAGATTTTCTGGGAAAAATTATACAAAGGAATGCAATACATAATTATTGAGAAAATTCTACTTTAATGGTGCTCTAAGATTCCTCCTGAGCCTCAAACTAGCTACTTTTGGCAATTTACAGGAAAATGTATACTCTAGGACACAAACTATAGGTGCAGAAAAATATTTTCATATAGAAATACCTATAATTGATAGATAATTAATTATGAAAAAAATTAGTGGGACAGTTGAGAAGCAGGAACAAGACTTGTTTTGCTTTTGTTGGACACCTTGTCCTATAAATATAGATGGTTGGTTAGCTCATTTTCTTGTGGCTTGGAAACTATTAAGTCTAGAATTGTGTACAAACTTCTACAATGTTCCAATACAGATATCCTTATGCTATGTTAATTTCTGATGGTAGGTTAAAATTGTATTTTAATTTATTACAACCAAATTTTTAAAATTTATTTACCTGGCAGATGAAAATCTAATCAACGTTTCAACCTCATAAAAGTTTTCCAATAACAGCCCTTTAGGATTGAAACACAGAGTGAGCCATTTTGAATACCTCTGTGAATAATTTGTTAGACAGCAATTGCACAGCTTTCACAGCTTTAATATAAATTTAAAGTGAATTTTGGTAAACATATTGAGGTTATGTAAAAGTTAATGCATTTTTAAACAGATAATCCTACCTTCCTGAATAGAACATCAATTGCTTGGAAACAGGATAAGAAATCAGTTTCAGAATTTATTTCCTGATGGTTCAAATAATATCACAAATGAGCATATATTAAAAGATAGATAAAGAGAGCAAAAGTTATGATTTTATTTGAACTTAAGCATTTTCTAGGAATCCAAAATTTAATACTCACTTGTTTTGGTATGTGCAATAGTTTTGAAGATGGTACTATTTAATTTATAACCTAAATGCTTAATATAGAAAATGAAACTTTAAATAACATATCCCATCTTTTTTCCCCTAATTTTGACTTCTATGTAATCATCTTAAAATATTTCAATGATTTTCAATTGTCAAAGAAAATTTGCAACAGATAGAGTTAAAAAGACAAGGAAGAGTATTTCAAGACTGTTGAATTTGGGAAAAGACTTTGAATTCAAGCCCCATGAAACAAAAGATAATGAGGGAAGGAGGGGAGGAATTCTTAGCAAATGGAAACGTATTGAAGGACTGGAGTGGGAGAGGCTGATACATATGATTAGATTATCTGTGTTTGTGGCTTATTGAAAAACAGGGGCACTTAGACCTTCAGTGATTACATTTCAAAAGAATGGTTCCCAGGTCCTTGGGAAAGACATTACTGAGTTGTAAAATTGGTTTTAGAAAAGGTGGAGGAACCAGAGGTCAAATTGCCAACATCCACTGGACCATCGAAAAAACAAGAGTGTTCCAGAAAAACATCTATTTTGCTTTATTGACTATGCTGAAGTCTTTGACTGTGTGGATCACTATAAACTGTGGAAAATTCTTCAAAAGATGGGAATACCAGACACCTGACCTACCTCTTGAGAAACCTGTATGCAGGTCAGGGAGCAACAGTTAAAACTGGACATGGAACAACAGACTGGTTCCAAATAGGAAAAGGAGTATGTCAAGGCTGTATATTCTCACTCTGCTTATTTAACTTATATGCAGAGTACATCATGAGAAATGCTGGACTGGAAGAAGCACAAGCTGGAATCAACATTGCTGGGAGAAATATCAATAACCTCAGATATGCAGATGACACCAACCTTATGGCAGAAAGTGAAGAGGAACTAAAAAGCCTCTTGATGAAAGTGAAAGAGGAGAGTGAAAAAGTTGGCTTAAGGCTCAACATTAAGAAAACTAAGATCATGGCATCTGGTCCCATCACTTCATGGCAAATAGATGGGGAAACAGTGGCAGACATAATTTGGGGGGGCTCCAAAATCACTGCAGATGGTGATTGCAGCCACAAAATGAAAAGAGGCTTACTCCTTGGAGGGAAGGTTATGGCCAACCTAGACAGTATATTGAAAAGCAGAGACACTACTTTGCCAACAAAGGTCCATCTAGTCAAGGCTATGGTTTTTCCAGTAGTCATGTGAGAGTTGGACTGTTAAGAAAGCTGAGCACTGAAGAATCGATGCTTTTGAACTGTGGTGGTAGAGAAGACTCTTGAGAGTCCCTTGGACTGCAAGGAAATCCAACCAATCCATCCTAAAGGAGATCAGTCCTGGGTGTTCATTGGAAGGACTGATGTTGAAGCTAAAACTGCAATACTTTGGCCACCTGATGCAAAGAGCTGACTCCTTGGAAAATATCCTGATTCTGGGAAAGATTGAGGGCAGGAGGAGAAGGAGATGACAGAGGATGAGATGGCTGGATGGCATCACCGACTCAATGGACATGAGTTTGGGTGGACTCTGGGAGTTGTTGATGGACAGGGAGGCCTGGCATGCTGCAGTTTATGGGATCGCAAAGAGCAGGACATGACTGAGTGACTGAACTGAACTGAACTAATCAAGAAAAGAGGAGGTTAAAGCCATTTTCATTCCACTTAAAAAAATGGAATACAAAACTGTTTTTACAAGTTTACAACTGATTTACTACATCACAGTTATATGTGTCACATGTATTTATGAAATTTGAAAAATGTATTAGTTAAAGGATCAAGCAAAGAAATTTGGTTTGTTTTGTTTGTGTGTGTATGCTCAGTTACAGCAGACTCTGTGAGCCACTGGACCATAGCCCACTGGGCTGCTCTGTCCATGGGATTTTTCCAGGCAAGAATACTGGACTGGGTTACAATTTCCTCCTCCAGGGGATCTTCCCAACCCAGCAATTGAACCCACATCTTCTGTATCTCCTGCATTGGTAGGCAGATTCCTTACCAATGAATCACCTGGGAACCAAAGGAGAATATTTAACAAATGGACTCCATTTTTTGCTAATAAAGCTCTAACATCAAATCATGAAACATTCTTTCATGATCATGATTTATTTCCTCAAGATAGTTCCAAAAGAGTTTTATTGTTTTTGTTCAGTCACTTAGTCCTGTCTGAGTTTTTGTGACCCCATGGACTGCAGTATGCCAGGCTTCCCTGTCTTTCACTATCTCCCAGAGTTTGCTCAAATTCATGTCCACTGAGTCCAAAAAGGAATATGTGTGCTTATATAGCTTGTGACACATTTGTTTTCATCAGAGACTATTATAAAATCCCTGAAATATATGTACTCTTCATGTTGTCCTATAATCTAGAATTGCTCAATTATTTTAGCTACCCAGATACTAAATTTCCCATTTCCAGCAATTTTATTTTAGAGATCTCTTCAAGAAAATTAGAGATACAAAGGGAAGATTTCATGCAAAGATGGCCTTAACAAAGGACAGAAACAGCATGCACTTAACAGAAGCAGAAGATATTAAGAAGAGGTGGCAAGAATACACAGAAGAACTATACAAAAAATATCTTAATGACCCAGATAACCGCCATGGTGTGATTGTTCATCTAGAACCAGATATCCTGGAATGTGAAGTCAAGTGGGCCTTTTGGCAGCATCATCATGAACAAAACTAGTGGAGTTGATGGCATTCCTGTTAAGCTATTTCAAATCCTAAAAGATGATGCTGCGAAAGTGCTGTACTCAATATGCCAGCAAATCTGGAAAACTCAGCAGTGGCCACAGGACTGGAAAAGATCAGTTTTCATTCCAATCTGAAAGAGAAGTAATCTAATGAATGTTCATACTACCACACACTTGCACTCATCTCACACACTAGCAAAGTAATGCTCAAAATTCTCCAAGCCAGGCTTCAGCAGCACATGAACCAAGAACTTCCAGATGTGCAAGCTGGATTTAGAAAAAGCAGAGGAACCAGAGTTCAAATTGTCAACATTTGTCAGATCATAGAAAAAGCAAGAGAGTTCCAGAAAATCATCTACTTCTGCTACTTGTTGACTATGACAGTGTGGATCACAACAAACTAGAAAATTCTTCAAGAGCTGGGAATACCAGACCACCTTACCTGCCTCCTAAGAAATCTATATGCAGGTCAAGAAGCAACAGTTAAAACAGGCCATGGAACAATGGACTGGTTCCAAATTGAGAAAGGAGTACATCAAGGCTGTATATTGTAACCCTGCTTATTTAACTTCTATGCAGAGTACCTCATGTGAAATGCTCGTCTGGGGGAAGCATGACCTGAAATCAAGATTGCCGGGAGAAATATTGATAACCTCACATATTTGGATGACACATCCCTTATGTCAGAAAGAGAAGAAAAACTAAAGAGCTTCTTGATGAAAGAGAAAAAGGAGAGTAAATAAATTGGCTTAAAACTCAGCATTCATAAAACTAAGATCATGACAGCTGGTTCCATCACTGCATGGCAAACAGATGGGGAAACAATGGAAACAGTGACAGTTTAATTTAGGGGAGCTCTGAAATCACTGCAGATGGTAACTGTAGCCATGAAATTAAAAGACACTTTCTCCTTGGAATAAAAGCTATAACCAACCTAGGTAGCATATTAAAAAGCAGAGACATTACTTTGCTGGCAAAGGTCCATCTAGACAAAGCTATGGTTTTTCCAGGAGTCATGTATGGATGTGAGCGTTGGACTCTATAGAGAGCTTAGCACCAAAGAATTGATGCTTTTGAACTGTGGTGTTGGCAGAGACTCTGGAGTCCCTTGGACTGCAAGAAGATAAACCAACTGATCCTGTAGGAAATCAGTTCTGAATTTTCACTGGAGGGACTGATGCTGAAGCTGGCACTCCAGCACTCTGGCCACCTGATGTGAAGAGCTGACTCCTTGGGAAAGACCCTGATGCTGGGAAAGATTGAAGGCAGGAGGAGAAGTGGATGACAGAGGATGAGATGCTTGGATGGCATTACTGATGCGATGCACATGAGTTTGAGCAAGCTCCGGCAGTTGGTGATGGACAGGGAAGCCTTGGGTGCTCTATCCCATGGGTTTGCAAAGAGTTGGACATGACTTAATGACTGAACTGAACTTAACTGAAGAGATAATATAAGGATCAAGTTCCAGGAAAGAATTTTGGGATATATTTAAACTTGGCAAAAGTCTCATTATAATTTTAGAACTTATTATGGATCATTTTTTTCATATAACATTTCATATTGATAGGGATTAGATAATTCATGTGATTGAATAGCAATATCCCAAACTGAATAATTGTGCTTAATAAGGACATCATCTCAATGATATATACTTGTCCACATTTATAGATGAAGAAACTGAGGCAAGTTAATCAACTTGCCCAAGGTCACATATTATGACATGTTGTATAAAATGCTCAAGGAGACTGATGCTAAGTTACCTATCAAATGATGCTAAGTTACCTATCAAATGGCCAAATCCATCATCAAGAGAAACAAACAGTTACCATTTAGAAAGTTTCACTGCCGTCCATGAAAATTTTTCTGTAATTACTCCTTATACTATTTTCACCATAACTTCTCCATATCTGAAATCCCTTTTGAAATGTACCTCTTTTCTATATGATGCATGTGGTTGTTCCTATTAAATTACAAATTCAGCTCTTGCTTCCTGGCCTACATGCTTGTGATATTATTTAAATGTTTACTCCTGAATATACTCCATTTTCTGTTTTTATTTCTATTTATCATTTTCTGATTTATACTTAGAACTTAATCAAGTATCTGTTAAGATATCAAGTTTCTAAAGTTTCACTAGTTGTGCTGAACCATTTTCTACTACCTCCATCTTTCTTAAATCAGAGCTTGAATAACATCAGCTGATAGGGTTGGCCCCTGCAGGTGCGGCCCAGACAGGTCTCCCCTGCTCTAGCATCAGTGAAGTCCATCACAGTCATAGACACATGTGGTGCATTCTCATGGGCCCATGCACACAGTGGTGAAGGCAAAATACCTGGTAGACTGGAGAAATGATTGTTGAGATTGTGTTTTAAGATTGTCCACAGACTTCTTCCTCCTCCCTTTCTTTCCTCCTGGATAACCCCCAGTCAACTACCTTCTCTCTATCTATTTTTCTGTTTCATCCCAAGCGTTCTCTTGCCATTTGTCCTCCCTCCTCTCCCACCTCACTCCCCAAATACCTCAGCTGCTGCTGTTAGAGATTTTATGGATCTTATATCTGTCATCTTGTGGCACTTTGATGTTCTAACGGTACTGTCATTGGTATTGAAAAGTGTGGCGTCTGGCTGCTCACCACTCAAAAGCCAATAAACAGGCCAGGTTGGTGAAAAGGAAAGCTTCTGTATTTCAGCAGCTGGCACCCGGGGATGATGGTGGTGGACATTAGTCCAAAGGCCAACTCCCTCTACCCACTGGCAACCAGTGGGGCAAGAGCTTTTATAGACAAAATTGGCAGGGAGCTACATGCAGAAACAGTGGAGTCGGCTAAGACAGTCATCTTCAAATTGGTCATCAGTGGTTTGACCAGCGTCATCTTGACTGTTTTAGGCAGTTAATCTAAAAACATGATTCATTTGTTTCCATTTCTCTGAGGCCTGTTCTCGGAACTGTGGCAGCTCATGTCTTGGTTACAGTCTTGTCATTATGTAGTTAACTTCTCCACCTGGTCCTTTAGTCTCTATAAGATATCTCACAGGATATGGCTCAGAATATTGTCAATAGCCCTTGAGAAAGAACTAAAAGTCCTTGATTCTGCTTAATGACTACATTATTACTATTCAGTCTCCTTTGTTTACCTTTGTTTCTGTATTTCTCATTTCTCTGATTAAACTCATTCTTTGTCTAAAGTTTTCCATAAACAAAAGGCAGGTAGAGGTCGTGGTGCAGGGAAGGAGGGGTGGGAAGGACCACAAGGTCTTGTTCCATTTTAGTATCACTTGTTTTTCCACCAGTGGAAGTTTCATTGTACAGCCAGAAATTAGCAAGACACACATTACTGTGGTGATAAACAAATGCCCATCAAATGAAATCACCTAAAAAAATTCACCTAAAAAATCAGGAAAAGAAATAAATTCATCAACTACTGGAACTGGTAGCATGATTTAGTAAAACACCCAAATGATTATGGATGGGACAAAGTTCAGCTCAGTCACAAATTTATTGTCCATCCAACAGATATGTAATGGACACTATTTACCAAGCATTGAAGTACTCACTGTGGATAGAGTAGTAACTAAATCAATGCCTTTAGCTTCAGGCCACTTTATGTCTCACTGAGAACATAGATAAATCTCTGTGAAGTGTGACAATATGTTTGTATACAGTGTTCCAAGGAAACACTGAAAATAGGTGTCTCAAAAAAGTATGAAGATTAAGGGAAGTTTTCTAAATATGTATCAGCTAAGGACTGATTGATGAATGCAGTTAAAGCTACTACAAGTCAAAAAATACAAGTGCTCCAAACAGGAAAAAAAAAAAATAGTGTATGCAAATATGTAGAAATAAGTTGAAAGGTTACATTATAGAAAACTGGAAATAATTCAGAATGCACAAGAAAGATATGGGCTTCCCAGGTGGCACAGAGGTAACAAATCTGCCTGCCAATGCAGGACATGTGGGTTCAATCCCTGGGCCAGGAAGATCCCCTGGAGGAGGATATGGAAAGCCAATCCAGTGTTTTTGCTTGGAAAATCCCACAGACAGAAAATCCTCGTGGTAGGCTACAGTCCTTGGGGTTGCAAAGAGTCAGACACGATTGAGCACACATGGATCTACATATTATGTGTATATATATATATATATATATATATATATATATGATTTAAAGAAACAAATATTAATGGAAATAAACTGCATGATAGGAAAGAAGTAAAAGCAGAATGGATAGTCAAAGGCACAGAGAAAAGGAGTCAAAAGGGAGAAAGAAATGAATAAAAAATGGATAATGAATGAAGCAATAGGAAGCAGTAGAATCAAACTTGAGTCAAGAGAAATACAATTTCCACTGAGGAAAGAAGGTTGAATGAATAATTATAGATTTATAGATCCAGTTATTGTATAACATTGTGGCATTTAATTAAGGCAGTTTTTGTCTTTGTGAACTTGTAGACGAAATGATCTACTGAAAATTGGGAGGGTAGTGAAATAGGAGATTAGATTATAGGGGGATGGATTTGCAATATCCTTCTTGGGCAATGGCAGAGGACTCTGACCAAGGAAATAGAAAAGAATGATGCCTGATAACTAAGGTAGTGAAGTTGCCAAAGCAAAGTGAAATTCTGAGAGAAGAGGCTGTTTCACATCCTTAACTTGCAACCTCTGCTAAAATCATCCATGTATTATATCTTTCATCTTTATATAATCTCTCACCCCCTCATACTCTACCTGTCTTACAATTTTTTTTTTCCCTGAAAGCTGATCTTATTACCTGGCACTGGTGAATATCAGTTTTGGAAGGGAAAGACTAAAACAGTGTAATAAACTATTTCCATAAATATATGATTAATAAATCATAGTTTAGTGCTAAATCTTTGAAAGCAGTTGAGTGTTAGCCATCTTCATAGATTATCATTAATATTTCTGCTGAATTTCAATATAATCATCCTATTTCATGTGGGCAATCCGTATTTTGAATGAGCCTAAAGATTTGAGGCTTCTGAGGAGAGTTTAACACACGTTTTCCTTATCTGAAAATACTGTTAGAAATGTTACTTGGATTTTAAGAAGAGCTGTCGTTTGTGGAGCCCATGGCAGTCTGCATCATAAATATGCACATATCTTTGCCTTAGCAAGGTTCTTCCTAAGTACATTTCATAGTACTTTTCATATGCCCTGAGTTTGATTTGTTTTAGGGCATAATATAAATTCTCTGCTGTGATACGTGGTAATGGAAATATTTTTTTAAGAAATCTGTGTTGGTTATGAGGCTATGTGCATCGCCAAGCCTCATGATTTATTAACCACCTAAATAATCCTTTATCATTATTGTTTATTTTCATACATAACCACTCATCAGGTACTCAGCACCGTATCTGCCTTTCTTTGCAGTGTCTCTTGGTCCATGCATTTGCCCTCAGTTACTTTTGTGAATTCTTCTGGAGGATAATGACAGCATTTCACATTCTGTACCACTAGCCACACTCAATGCCACAGAATACAAATGTGTGGAAGGTGGTGGTTTCATTATCTTAGGGTCAGTAGAATTTCAAGAGCTTTAAAATTACCTCTATCAATGATGCAAGTGTCAGCTTAGTTTTAATAAATCTTTAAGAACAGCCACAAGTTACTTCTAGGACATCTCCTATTTCCAGAAATACATCATTCAGCTGCCAAATCTACTATCAATGTCTTGCTAAAGATTTTCTACTACTAAACAAAATGCTGTATCTGTGGTATATGCATTTGCTTTTTGATAACATGATTAACCCAACATTTCTGCAGAATCAATGCATATTTATGCTACTTACACAAAATCAGAGAGAATATAGAACAAGCAAAACAGAAAAAAAATATACAAATGCGTCTATTATAAATAACACATACAGGAGGTGGGAGAATTGCAGTGCTTGTTGTCAGAATTACATTACTAAATGTAGGAACAATGAAAACCTGGGCATTTGGCAAGGTGACATTTTTAGAATAAATTAGAGTTGACAAGTAGTGAATTCAGCCAACCAACAAGTATAGTGTAAAATTTCTCATAATATGCAGCCAAACTCAGATGTTTCCCTTTTAATTTCCAATAAATTTGACCATATGTTCCTTGTGCCTGAAAAGCTAAATTAAGGGAGAGGGGGTTGCTTTTGCTTTTCCTTTTTGTAAACTGCTGCCATTATTTAAAGTTGATGACATTTTTTAAGAATGAACTGTGCCCCATTCTTGAAAGGTAATGTGGTATTTAAAAAGCAGAATAGCTTCTTTGTGTATTAGAAAGTAAATAGCTTTTGAAAAAGTCATCAGCACCACAGGATACCCATCTCATCCTATAAATATCCATCACGTGACTTCTTTCATTTGCATAAGAGTTTATATTAAGTGTGTCCTGATATTCCTAGTCCAAAACAAAAAAAAGATGCTCAGCATGAGAGTGGTCAAAATATGCTTAAAGGATAGGTGAAATTAATGAAGTTTGCTTAAATTTAAAGAGGCTTTATCTAATAGCAAAAAATGTATATACTATAACAAATTTAATGCTATTAAATATTTAAGTTTATAAAAAGTTTAAATTCCTATCTTTCTTACAGGGCTTAAAATGTGTTAATTGAAACAAAGGAACATCAATGAGATTGGAAACAAAACTAGTAAAAGGTAAACAAATATAAGAAAATATTTAATCTATGGCACTAAGCCTAGTATTAATAATATTGCACCAGTGTTCACTAACAGTGAGCTTCATAATATTGAATCATTAGAGTGGAACCTTCGAGCTACCCAGTCACAGACAGAAGCACACAACTACAAGCCTTCCTGTGTGAGTTCCTTTCAGTTAGTTAAACAAGGAGCTGAATTGGTCTGTGCTCAGTTGCTGTCCTGTTTCTTTTGCAACCGCATAGACTGTAGTCCGAGAGGCTCCTGGGTCCAAGGGATTTTCTCGGCAAGAATGCTGGAGTGGGTTGCCATTTGACCATCCCAACCCAGGGACAGAACTAACCACCTCCTGTGTCTCCTGCCTTGGCAGGCACATTTTTTACTACTGGGCCAAGGGCAAACCCCAAATTAGTCTGAGGGAGCGTTATACCTCAGGGGCCGTTAGAAGCAAACCAAAACCTAAGTCTCTAAATGGTTCTGGGTTAAGAAAAGAAAACCTAAGGACGACCAATCAAACACGGTCGATCAGCCTTTTCCAAACAAGGCAAATGCTTAAGTCACAGCCAATCAGATAATTTCATTGTTTCTCTCCTGCCTTTCCTCTCTGTGCGTCTTTCGGCTCCTCACTCCTCTTGGTGGAGGCCGCCGGCTCACTTTCTTTTTGGTGCTGCTTGATTCCATCTGATGTTTGCTCAGATACATTCTTAAAATGTTTGCGATGCTTCCATTTACCTTTTAATATTAATAGTTCACACTTCTATGTAACTTGGCTTCATGCAGCCAAAAACCAGTAAACACATGCCCGAAGGGAAGCAGGATCACGAAGCCAAAGAAAGGAAGAGAGGGTAGAGCTGGAAACCTCCAGGCCACACACTCAAAAAGCTCCAAGCTGAAAGAAGAAAAAGGTGGCACACGAACACAGAAGTGTAACTCTAATGGTTGTCCCTTCAAAGGGAAGGAAATACCAGGAGCGAGGAGTAGGTGGTCCACACCGACCTGCCCTCACCCCCGTCGGTGAATTTTGGATTTTTGATTTATATATGGCTTATATACGAATTTATATATGATTTATATATGATTTTATATAAACAAACACTCAAATAATGTTAATGTCGTTTGAAAGTGTAACTTATTAAACACATTCCCAAATTACTGTTAATATGATCTAACTCAATAATGAAAGCTTAATTAGGTTGATCATAATCTTTTACTGATTTCTTTTATGCTTTTTATTTTTTTTTCTACTTTCCATTCCTTCTTGAATTTATATTTCTTTAGCTGAAGACATATCATAATAGTTTCTCTGAGATTCTAGGCACTATAGTATTTATGAATTACTGTATTCCAAGTATAATCTTTATTTTATCTTTATAATTTGATGAAATATGTTAAAAAAATGTTCTTTCTTAGTGGTACAAGGTACTTTTCTGGTGACTTCTGTCAACTATAGTAGCTGAGGATATATCGCCTGATAATTCATCTTTTATAGATATTCAGGTATTTCTTTTATCATTTATAATTTTCCCTTATTGTTCCCTTTATTTTCCTTATGACTTGACAAGGTATGAAATTACAGATATTATCATTCCTAGCACGAGGTGGAACTTTTTAAATCTGAGAATTCATTCTTTTTCTTGTTTCTGGAAATGTATTAACCATTAACTCTTTTAATATTGATGTTCATCCAATCCCTTTATGCAGTCCTTATGGAACAAATACAAATAGAATACTTAAGTTTACACTGCATTGTTTATGTCTCTTCTAGAAAAACCTTATTATGATGCATTGTATTGCTTTTCTTTCTCCTCTTTACGTTGTCAATATTTAACTAGCAGCTTAAAATTTTTTTCAGGGATTAAAATTTTAGTATCTATGATTTATATCTTATTCTCTTTTAAATATATCTTTCTATTTCATATATTAATATTACTAGTTTTCTTCTTATTCTTTTTTGAGATATTTAAATAAACATATATCATCAGTTCAGTTCAGTTGCTCAGTCGAGTCTGACTCTTTGCGAACCCATGAACCCACAGCATGCCAGGCCTCCCTGTCCATCACCAACTCCTGGAGTCCAACCAAACCCATGTCCATTGAGTCGGTGATGCCATCCAACCATCTCATCCTCTGTCATCCCCTTCTCCTGCCCCCAATCCTTTCCAGCATCAGGGTCTTTTCCAGTGAGTCAGTTCTTCCCATCAGGTGGCCAAAGTATTGGAGTTTCAGTTTCAACATCAGTCCTTCCAATGAACACCCAGAACTGATTTTTAGGATGGACTGGTTGGATTTCCTTGCAGTCCAAGGGCCTCTCAAGAGTCTTCTCCAATACCACCATTCAAAAGCATCAATTCGTCGGCATTCAGCTTTCTTCACAGTCCAACTCTCACATCCATACATGACTACTCTAAAAATCATAGCCTTGAATAAACAGACCTTTGCTGACGAAGTAATGTCTCTGCTTTCATAAGACCTATCAGATTACTATTGACATCAATTTCTTAGATACAAATCTCTAAGTTGTGTCAAAGAAATACTTTGTTTATCAAAATGTTAAATTGTGTATTTCAAATATCTGAAGGGATATACACTAAAATAATAGCAGTGTTTGTTCCTAACAGGTATGAATTGAAGAGGGGAAATTTTTACTTTAATATTTTACTATTATTTTTATTTTTGCTACAACCAATATTAAATTAATTATTACAATTATTATAAGAGAATTTTTCTACATAAATTCATTTGTTTTAAGGTTATGAAACAACTAAAAGTTGTTTTTCACATTCACTCCAGTGTTTTTTCTTGAGTCGCATAGTTTTTTGAAAGGATATAGTGGTATATATCTCCACAAAATTAAAGGAGTTTTATAAAGAATGTATTGTAGATATTTATATCATATCTAAACATTCTTTTGAAGTCCAGTTTGTAGCCACAATAATGAATCTGCCAGGGGACTGTGGTAGAGTGGGAAGGACATTAAGAAAAGATGGGAGAAGAAAACATTAAATCAATATTTTAATTCAATTGCACAATATTTACAGTTTATATATTCCAACTGCTCTTGCTCCAGGACATTAATGTACATTAGAAAACCTATTTTGTATTATTTTATATGATACTTTTTCATTATTGAGATTAATATACTTTGCAGTGAGATTTCTTGACATATTATCTCTTCCAAGTGTAAGAGCCAGCATTGATTGACTGGACAATTCATTATTAAAACTCATAAAGCATTTTAGAATATGAAAAATAAAATCCTTCTACAATTTGCCTCATTTCTATCAGTTTATAATATTCATATCTGTTGAACTAATATTTTCTCTTATGTTAAAAGAAATGAACTAACAGTGTTTGCTATCAAATGAAATATTTATACAGGAACTTAAAATATCAATATTATGCAGTTGAACATCGCAGAGATCCCTGTATTCATATATATATATTCATCTATGTACTTATAGAGCCCTTTAGGTGCAATTATAAATAAAATCACTCTTAGCATTTCCAAAGATAAAAATACCCGCTTGAAAAATTCCATGGTTCAAACAAGTCAAATAAAAAAAGAACCTCATGTAAAAAGATGTGGTAACTATAAAAGCACGTAGATTACTGAAGAATCTCTAATTTAAATGGTCAAGTTAAACAAGACACAATTAAGACTAATTTGGTTTTCTTGTCTGCAGCTGAGAGAAAGAGGATTTCAAATTAACCTATATTATGTCTAGTATTATTTTAAAATGTAAATAGCATAACCCTTTCAGCTCATAGCAATGTGGTTAATTTTTTAAAGTAACAAACCCACTTATTCTTTGGCAAGTTCTTATGTTCCAATTTGGTACATTGAAATTTTTCCCATTTTTGCTAAAACAATTTCCACAAGGTCAAATTTTTAAATGAACCTGACATCATTTCAGTAAATATAGAGACAATTGGAGAAGGCAATGGCAACTCACAACAGTACTCTTGCCTGGAGAATCCCATGGACAGAGGAGCCTGGTGGGCTGCAGTCCATGGGGTCGTGAAGAGTCAGACACGACTGAGCGACTTCACTTTCACTTTTCACTTTCATGCATTGGAGAAGGCCATGGCAACCCACTCCAGTGTGCTTGGCTGGAGAATCCCATCGACGGGGGAGCCTGGTGGGCTGCAGTCCATGGGGTCACACAGAGTCGGACACGACTAAAGATACTTAGCAGCAGCAGCAGAATAGAGACAATTTAAAATTTTCATGGGCATAAATTGGCCTGGTTGTCCCTTGATTCATAGTATTGAAAAATGTGCAGGCTCTGTTTGACCAGATGTGGCTACCAAAGAAGCCAGGCTTCCAGAATACTTACCCTGCGGGCAGGAGTCCATTTGGATGAAAAAGAATGAGGAGACGCTTGCTCTCCTACCTAGTAAGGACTTCTTACTACTTTTTCCAGATACAGTGTTCCCCATGAACCTGCTGATTTGATCCTCCGCAGTTGAGGACTTGGAGACCTCAGTCTCACCCACTTGGCCCCATCCCTTCTCTTTCCAAAGTCAGACGGCTGCTTTGCTGTGGGAGCACAGCCACTCAATATCTTGCTGGCTGCGTGGAGCTGCCCTTCTGGTGCTGGCTGCCTCTTCTTAATTGCGTCTTCACTGGATGCCCCAAGGAGTCCACTCTTCTTATATATGCACTGTAGAAAATCCAGGTTGTTCCTTGGATGTCTTTCTACATAAATGCAAATACCTTTGCTCCCTGGATTTTGGCCAGCCATGCACGCCAATGTTTCTCTGTCTGGTTGCTGTTGTTGTTGTTTCAAAGTTTCACTTTGAAGCTATTCTGTATGGAAAAATTTGTCATAAGGTTCTCCGAAATTGAGAGTAAATTAGTCTGCCTTTTCAAGATAGAAGTGCTTTTGCCCTGCGCTATTGTTCATTTGTATAGATTTCCTGCATCAGATTACTCTCAGCATATTTATTCTGGGCTGTATGTGACAAGTACAGTGTGAGATAGAAACCAACTGTGTTGTTGAAACTTCATATGGTATACTTGACATTTTATACTTAGCACAGTTTTTGCATCTTGTTAGATCCTGCCCATCAACTTAACTGCTACAGAAATGGTATCTTGATTATACATATTTATCAGTTGTTGTTCAGTCTCTAAGTTGTGTCCAGCCCTTTGCATAGCAGCAAAGTAAATTCCTGCTCTTTTATTGAGCAGGAAAGGAGTTTTATGTGTCTTTTCTTGGGACTTTCAGGCAGCCTGCATTCCAAATTGACACTGGGGTTTAAAGGTTTGAGAGTTTCAAAGGCATTACTGTAAGGGTAAGTTTATAGGCTGAGCGTGGGGCTCTTCCCTGTGTGAATGATCGTTGACTGCCTAACCTTGTGTTGTGACTGGGAGCCCGGCTGGTGTGCTGTAATTCTCATGCTCGACAGGAGGCTTGGTGTTATCCGGATCCCGATGGTCCTCAACTGGATTGATGAAATGACCAGGAAGGCCTAATTAAAGCTGTTCAGCTCAAATGTATTGATGTATTACATCTATTACAGCTTGGTTCAATAGGTCCACCCGTGAATGCTGCCACAGCCTGTAAAGCAAACTAAACAGATTGAATAAATAATGCTGCCAGGAAAGGAGACAGCAAAGGGACCGAAGCAACAGAGCACAAAATGCAACAGGGTGACCTGTGAACTTATCATATGATCCACCAGAAATTAATCTTTATTATTTTTACATGTTGAGCACAAAAGAGAGAATATTAAGACCTAGAATAATCTTTTAATCTATCATAAGAGCTGGTAAGCTCTTCTCTCCTTTAGTAAATGTTACAGTTGCATGACAATGTGCATAAAATCAATGTGGTTTTGCTTGACTTTTCTTTACAATTTATTGTTGGACTCTAGCATTTTTTTTTTTCTTTTTGTCTTCTGGCTGAGTCTTTGTGAAAGTTTTTAAAACATACAATTTGCCATCATCCTTTGCTTCTTCTGCCCCAAGAGATGTGTTAACCTTTATATTCCTTTGCTGAATTTGACTCATTTCAGATTTTCATAATTTGTATATGGTTCTGAGCAATAACTCCAGTAATGAGTTCTAAATTCTGGACATTTTAACACGGGGATTTCTTACTCATTTATATGTAGCATTTGGTGTTACTTATATTATTCTGTTTGCACTGTCAGAAGAGTAAATTATTATTGCGATCACAGCTTGATGCTAAAACAAAGAAAGGGTAGCTTTCTTAATATACTTTACCATATATATAATATAAGCAGTGCAAGTTTGATGCATGGATCAGGGCATCCAAAGCAGGTGCTCTGGGACAACCCAGAGGGATAGGGTGGAGAGGGAGGTGGAAGCGGGATTCAGGATGAGTTGTTGTATACCTGTGTCCAATTCATGTTGAAGTATGGAAAAAAAATCACAATATCAAAAAGTAATTATCCTCCAATTCAAAAATAAAGTAATTAATTAAAAATAAAAGCTCAGTAATCAGAAAAAAATGTGCACACCAAAAGTCATCAAAGTACTGTTTTTCTTTCATACAGTTAAATTAAGAAAAATTATAGGAGATGATGGCTGTCTTCCAAATTTATTCTCTGCTATTGAACTCACACTGAACTTCAGACATACTTTTGCCTACTTGACATCTCCCCTTACATGTTTAAAAGACATCTCAAACTTAACATTTAAAAGTGAACTCCTAAACTTTCTCCCCATCCAAATTTGCTTCTTCAGTCTCCCCATCTCAGCAAATGTCAAATTTCAGTTTTTCACTTGCTTAGGCTCAAAATATTAGTTATCATGAACTAGACTGTTTCTTTTATATGCCTCCCTTCATACCCTGTTTGCTTTTCCTTCTAAATAATTTCTAACTATATCACTTCTCATTCCCTCTATTGCTACCATTCTCATCTGGATCATGATTATCTCTTATTTGGATTTCTACCATAGCTTCTTAAGTATCTTCTATGATTTCTCTCCTATCCTTTCTGATTCATAGATAAGTCCTCAGCAACTAATCCAAAATCTGGCCAACTGTTGCTGTGCAACAATGATTAGTTATACATATGATATAGGAAATGAACCCCTATGGAATTTAACTCATTTTTAGGTCCTTAGTGGTTCTCATATGGGTGCTTCATTTTCTGCCACCCACTTTCAAACTTTAATATTATCCTCTCAACAGGAAAAAATAAGCCACCCACACACAATCTAACTTGCTAAAGCCTATTAATATCTTGCTGCTGCACATAAGTTCTAAACTCTACACTTTCTTCATTCAGCAAATGTTGATCAGTGGCATTTCTGTGCAGGGCACTGTGCTACATTGCTCAGCATGTCATCAGAGTCCTTCAGGAATGACTAACCAACTTCACTTTCTTCTCTTATAGACTAGAAGCACTGCTTCTATAAAATAAGACCCATATGTAAGACCCTTACATACATAAGACCCATATATTTGTATATACGTCCATATATATATATATATATATATACACTTCCAGTCTCTCTCTCTATATATACCCATATACATACATTGTATATATACACACACACACACATATATATATATAAGACCCATATAGAAGATCATGCAGAAGACCCATAGACTAGAAGCACTGCTTATCCATCACAATGAGGACACATAGTTACTCAGATAAAAAAAATCAATTAAAGATGCATGCATTAGAATTTATTTTAAGCATCTTATTTAAAACAAATAAATATATATTCATTTTCTTACCTTTAACACAGAGCTACCATCTTTTCTTTAAATGTGAGTCAGCTGCTCTGAATTCTGATTAATTTTACTTCATGATATCTAAAAACATCTATGATGTCATTTCACTTCTTTAAAAACCAAGTTTAAGGCATTAGAGAAGAAACTCATATTTTCAATTCCTTACTGTTTTCACAATAATTTCTGCTTGTTTTCCCCATCTTTTAATAGCAAAGTTCTTTAGTGATTCCTTTTATTGTAGTGAATTTTTGTATGAAAGTATATTTTTATTTACTCAACTTATTTAAATTCATGCATTGATAATTGTTGTAAGTAAGATTTGAAAGAAAATACAAGTGTCCCTTAGCAAGTACATAACTGGTGAAAACAACAAAATTCTGAACAAGCTCACTCTGTAGGAAAGTTACAATTGCAAGTATTTACTGTGTTGTGGGCACAGATTGGTATATATTACAAAGGAATTGGAGAGAATCAATCTGGTTAAAAAGTTGCTTAAAGGTACTTCTCTTACACTTAAGCTCTAGTGGTTCCCTCATCTAACTCCATTTCCTCACCCTTCCTGATGACATCTCTATATTTGCTCATTCGGCCTGAAAACCTCATCCTTTCTGTCTGAATAGTTACTAATCATCCTGTAAAACTCAGTTTAGACTGACCTGTCCTATAAAGTCCTCCTTGTATGTTCCTACAGTACTTTTTCATATCTTCCATCATAACACTTTCCTTTCTAGACTGACATTTTGCATGTATTTGTATATCTCTCTAATTAGACTTTGATTATTAGAGAGAAATTTTAGTTTCTTATAGGACCTGCTCTTTGTATCTTCCACAGTTTTTGGCACATAGTTTACAGCCAGTAAATATTGGGTGATTTTTTTTTCCATTTCTTGATGCTTATTCCATCACCTACCAAGAATACCTAACTTGAATTTTTCTCATCACTTGAACATCTTCTAAATGCAGGTTTAAACTCCGCATTCTCCTCTTTGAATACAATGACCTCCTCCCTTACTCCTTTACAGTTTCAGTGAAATTTCCCCTTCATTATTATAGTCACATTCCTAACTCCTTTGCATCTTTTTAATCCATTAGTCTATTTCTGATTCCACTAACTTCTCTAATCCACTTTAAATCTTTTTCTTTTTGTTATGTTTCCTTTCTCCTTCCCCTTGCCCATCCTGACAACGTCTGGCTCTGGGATCCTGTCTGACTGTACTAAATTTTTAGCATCCCTCCAAAGTCATGTCAGCTGGAGGTAATAAAACCACTCCAGTTGGGGCCAGTATAAATTCTTAGTAATTCAGACTCATGGGGAACTTTGCTATTCTCCTCCTTTCCTTTTGAACAAAACTGCTATTTCTTATTTTCAAATCTCATCATTCCATCTGTTTCAACCTCCTCTTGAAATATCCTCCATTAATTTTTTATCTCTTATTTGCCTTTTTTATTTCTCTTCTGAATCTTCCTATTCCTTATGACTCTTCATCTTCCTTTGTCTTAGTTATACTTCAAAATGTTTTTTTCTATATCATGATATGTATTTTTTTTCTCTTTCTCTAATACCAAGTTGCTAAAAGTCAAGTTTATAAAATGTTCTATATGGCTGCCTGTTTTTCCTTACTAGCCATTCTTTTTCACTCTTGCAACAATAGTAATATAGTTCCTAACACCCACAAATATAACTGAAAGATCATATTTGGGGGCAAGGTGATGTTTCATATTTACTACCTTATATAAATCTTTAAGATAGTCCTGCAAATTGCTCTCATTTCCTCCATTCTACAGAGCATGAAACAGAACTTCAAAGATGAAGTAACTTGACAAATTGCTTACAGTTACATGACGGCTGCATCCAATTACCTCTGAAAAATTCTCTGAAGTGTCATTGGTGATTTTCTTATTGTATTGATTTTTTTTTTCTGGCCATACAGGTTGCAAGATTGTACTTCTCCAACCAGCAGTCAAACCCAGGCCCTCAGAATTGTGTGGAGTCCTAACCTCTAGACCACTAGGGAATTTCCTGAGGTGAAATTGAGAAGAACATAAATTAGCCACTTGAAAGTTCAGTCAAGGCATTAAATATCTTCTCAATGTTGTGTAATCATCGTTGTTACTTCCAAAATATTCTGATAATCCCCAAAGGAGCCTCTGTGCTCATTAAGATATGATTCTCCTTTACTTTCTTCCTCCAGTCCCTGGAAACCACTGATACACTTTGTGACTGACGAGATTACCTATTCTGGGTATTTCAAAGAAATGGAATCATCCATTATGTACCTTTTCATGCCTGGCTATACTTAGCATGCTTTCAGTGTTTATCCACATTGTAACTTATGTAAGAAGTACTTACTTTCTGTGCTTAAAAATATCCCAGCATATGGTTATAACACTTTTTGTTTATGCATTCAACCATTGATGAATTTGGGGGCTATTTGTGAATTGTATTACTATGAATACTCATGTACAAGTTTTATTTGAAAATTGTTTTCAATTCTTATTGGTATATACCTAAGAGTGAATTTCCTGAGTGATATGGTAACATTTTATTTAAGTTATTGAGAAAGTTCCAAATTGTTTTCCGCAGTGGATGCACAATTTTCTATTCCCACCAGCAATAAGTGTATAAGTGTTACAATTTCTCTATATCCTTTCCAAGACTATTTTTTTTTAAATTGTGGTCATCTTAGTAAGTGTGAAAGACTATTTTATTGTGGTTTTAAATTGCAATTCACTAATGGTTAATGATGTTGACCATTTTTCATATGCTTGTGGACTATTTTAATATCTTCATTGGACAGTTTTCTAAGTCCATTGATTAATTTTTAATTATGTTGCTTGTCTTTTTGTTGTTGAATTGTTATTATTAGACACCTATCAGATTTGCAAGTATTTTCTCCTATTCTTTTCACTATCTCATGGTGTCTTTTGATGCATAATGTTTATAAGTTTGATGAAGTCCTGTCTATATTTTTTGTTTTGTTACATTTGTTTTTTGTGTCACATTGATTTCCAAATATTAGCTTTGGAGTTTTTCTCTTAATTTAGGTTTTTTACCATTTGAGTTATTATTTTTTTAATGTGATATATAAGCTAACATCTAATTTTTTTTGGATGTAGAAATCTAGTTGTCTCAGCATTATTTTTGAAAGCATTATATTTTCTCCACTGAATGGTCTTGTTACCCATGTCAGTAATCATATAAACAACATTTTAAGGTATTCAACTGAAAATTATTGAATATGTGGCTTTGTATTAAATTTTCAAAGGGGAAGCCCGAGTTTTCCAACTTTGCTATCCTTTTCAAGGCTGTTTTGACTTTTCAGAGGCCCTTGAAATTTCATATGAATTTTAAAATAAATGCTTTTCTTTTCTGCTAAAAAAACAAAGAAGAATTGCATGAATATGTAGATTGCTTTGAACATATTTTATTCTAAACAGTATTAAGTCTTCTAGTCCATGAACTTTGGATGTCTTCCCATTTACTTATGAGTTCCTTAATTTCCTTGCAGCAAAGTTTTATAGTTCTTGCACATGCCTTATTCAATTAATTCCTAAATATTTTTTTGTTTTTGATGTGATTGGAAATATAATTGCTTCTATTTCATTTTCAGATTTTTCACTTCTAGTTTGTAGAAATGCAACCAGTTTTCACATATTGATCTTGTTTTCTGCAACTCTTTTGAATTTTCTAGTAGCTCTAATAGTTTTCTCATGGATTCTTTAAGATTTTCTATAAAAAGATAATCTGTGAATGAAGATAGTTTTACATCTTTTTTTTTTTCATTTTGGATGCATTTTATTTCTCTATCTTTTCTAATTTCCCTGGCTAGGACTTCCTATAAAATGCTAAATAGAAGTGGTAGAAGAAAGTACCCTAGTCTGATCTAAGTGGGAAAACTCTTAGTATTTTATCTTTGGGTGTGGTATTAATAGTTATGCCTTTTGTGGAAACTGTTAATCAGATTGAAGAAAAAACACTCAGGAAAGAGTAATCCTTATTTCCTCAGTGTTTTTATCATGAAATACGTTGAATTTTGTAAAATACTTACATGCATATTCCATTGTGTCCCACTCATTGTGACCTAGTGGACTGTAGCCCACCAGGCTCCTCTGTCCAAGGGATTATCCCAGCAAGAATGCTGGAGTGGGCTGCCATTTCCCCCTCCAGGTGATCTTCCCAACTCAGAGATCGAACACCAGTTTCTTGCATCTGCTGCATTGGCAGGCAGGTTCGTTACCACTGATGCCACTCGAGAATCCCACCATAAAATGCTTGTGGTGCTCAGTTGTGTCCAACTCTTTGCCATCCCATGAATTGTAGCCCACCAGGTTCCTCTGTCCATGAGATTTCCCAGGTAACAATACCGGAGGGAGTTGTCGTTCTCCTCTTCAGGGATTTTCCCAACCTAGGGATCAAACCAGCATCTCTTGTGTCTCCTACATTAGGAAGCAGTTTTTTGTTGTTGTTGTTTTTACCAATAGAGCCACCTGGGAAGCCCTGCATTGATTGAGATAATCATGTAGCTTTTTATTCATAATATAGTACATTTAGTTGATTTTTATGTTTAACCATTCTTGCCTCCTGGGATAAATCCTTCTTGGTCATGATGAAAAACCCTTTATAATATGTTGCTGGGTTCAGGTTGCTAGTATTGTGTTGAGGGTTTTAGCATTTTCAGTAGTCATGTATGGATATGAGAGTTGGCTCACAAAGAAGGCTGAGTGCCAAAGCACTGATGTTTTCAAACGATAGTGCTAGAGAAAGCTCTTGAGGGTCCCTTGGACAGAGAGGAGATCAAGACAGTGAATCCTAAAGAAATCAACCCTGAATATTCATTGGAAGGACTGATGCTGAAGCTGAAGCTGAAGCTCCAATACTTTGGCCATTTATGCGAAGAGCCGACTCATTGGAAAAGACTCTGATACTGGGAAAGGTTGGGGGAAGGAGCAGAAGGCAGAGATAAGAGGAAGAGATGTTTGGATGGCATCATCAACTCAATGAACAGAAGTCTGAGCAAACTCCAGAAGACAGTGAAAGTCAGGGAAGCTTGGTGTGCTGCAGTCCACGGGGTCACGAAGAATCAGACACGACTGAGAAACTGAAGTGAATTGAACAGATTCATAAAGAATATTGACTGTAGCTTTCTTTACTTGTGATGTCTTTGCCTTGCTTTGAATCTGGGTATTGTGACCTCATAGAACGATTTGGAAAGAGTTTTTCTACCTCATTACTTGCTGGAAGATTTTGAAAAGAAATTGTACTAATTTAGTTTTAAATATTTGGTATAATTCTGCTACAAAGGTATCCAGTCTTGAGCTTTCTTTGTTGGGAGATTATTACTTATTCTATTTCTTCAGCTCTCATATACTCATTCAGATTTTTATTTCTTCTTTATTCACTTTAATAATGTGTTTCTATGAATTTGTACATTCCACCTAGGTTATTCAAATTGTTGGCATACAGTTATTTGTATTACTCTATTATAGTCTCTTTATGTTATATAACATCCCCTCTTTGATTTCTGCTAGCATGGATTTAGTCTTCTTTATTTTAGTTCCTTAAAATATGAAATAAGTGTTTGATTCATGATCTTTTATCTTCGTCTTTGCTGCATCTTATACATTTTGGTGTATTGTGTTTTTAATTTTATTTACTTGAAGATATTTTATAAATTCTGTTATGATTTCTCTTTTGACCCATTGGATGTTTAAGACTATAATATTTAATTTCTATATATTTGTTAATTTTCTAGTTCTCCTTCTGTTATGAATTTCTCATATCACTCCATTGTGATTCCAAAATATACTTTGCTTGATATATATTTTGCTAAATCTATTGAGACTGCTTTTGTGCCCTAATGTATGGTTTATCCTTTAAAATGTTCCATGTGCACTTGGAAGAATTGTGTATTTTTATGTTTTTGAGTGGAGTGTTCTTTGTATGTTAAAGCTGGTTGGTTTATATTGCTATTCAAGCCCTCTATCAACCTTATGTGTCTGTTGTATCCACTGTTGAAAGGAGGGTATTGATGTCTCTGACTATTATTGTAGAACAATCTACATCTCCTTTCAGTTCTGACAATTTTTGCTTCATATAATTTAGGACATTATTGTTAGATGTATATATGTTTTAAATTGTTATGTCTCCTTAATTAGCATCTTCATCATTATATAATGTCCTTTTTGTCTGATGTCTGATTCTTCTCCTCCTTCAGAGTTTATTTTTATTGCTTATTAACATTTGTAGTTATTTGTTTAGCAACTTCTCCAAACTCTTTTAAAGACTTTATTCTTTGTCACAGGTCATCCTTGATGTCTTCGTTTCTTTAACTTGCAGTCAGAGATTTCCTTAAGTGCTTGGAACAAACAACAAACAAAAAGCAACACTCTCCTTGTCCTTTTTCAGCCTGGCTCTGTTTTGAGGTGCTCCTTCAATGCTTAGTCAGGATATTTATAATTCTGTTTTAGCATTTGCTTTCTCTTTGTGCTGAGCATGAAGCTCAACTGGACTTGAAACCCTATGATCTTCTCAGGTCTTGACTGATTATGTTTCTTTCCACAGTTACACATCTACCTGTTGAGATCCTCTGTTATATGTAGGAGGTTTTTAAGCCCTTTATGCAAAGCAGTTATCCTCCCAGATTTTCCTCTTAGGTTTTCAGTATGTTTACTTTTGTCCCCATCTGTAATGTTTTTGCCTCAGGTGGTTGAGGCTTGCTTATTTGTCTCTTAATATTTTTGAATAATCTCTTTTATTCAGTAGGTTTTCCACTCTGAAGAGTTCCAAGTTAAGGGAAACAAAGAGAAGTGCATTGCATCAGTCCTTCGGGAAATGCCCTAAAAATTTTCTTTTCTCTTTTTTTATTTAGTTGGAGTATAACTGCTTTGGAGTGTTTTGTTACTTTATGTTGTACAACAACATGATACACACACACATATACACATTCCCTATTTCTTGAACTTCCCTCTCACCCACCCCTGTATTACCCCTCTAGATCATCACAGAGCAGTGAGTTGAGCTCCCTGTGCTATATAGCACCTTCCACACTAGTTATTTATTTTACATACAGTTATATGTAATGCTACCTTCTCAATCTGTCCCACCCTCTCCTTTCCCCTATGTGCCCACAAATCCATTCTCAATGTCTGCATCTCTATTCCTATCTTGCAAATATGTTCATCAGTACCATTTGCCTAGATTCCATATATAGGTGTTAATGTATGAAATTTTTTTCTTTGTTACTTCACTCTGTATGACAGACTCTGGGTTCATCCACATTATTATAAATTATCCAGCTTCATTTCTTACTGAAGTGAAGTGAAGTCGCTCAGTCGTGTCCAACTCTTTGTAACCCCATGGACTGTAGCCCACAGGACTTCTCCATTCATGGGATCTTCCAGGCAAGAATACAGGATTGGGTTGCCATTTCCTTCTCCAGGGGATCTTCCAAACCCAGAGATTGAACCTTGGTCTCCCAGATTTTAGGCAGATGCTTTACTGTCTAAGCCACCAGGGAAGTTATTCATTCCTTGTAATGGATGAGTAATCATGGATTAGGAATCAGTGAACTAAAATTGACTGGAATGGGCGATTTAATTCAAATGACCTTAATATCTACTACTGTGGGCAAGAATCACTTAGAAGAAATCGAGTAGCCCTCATAGTAAACAAGAGTCCAAATAGCATTACTTGGGTGCAATTTAAAAAATGACAGGATGATCTCTGTTCATTTCCAAGGCAAACCATTCAATATCACAGTAACCCAAGTCTATGCCGCAACCACAACTGCCAAAGAAGCTGAAATTAAATGGTTCTACGATGACCTACAAGATCTTCTAGAACTGACAAGAAAAAAAGTAATGTCCTTTTCATCAACGGGGACTGGAATGCACAAGTAGGAAGTCAAGAGATACCTGTACTAACAGACAAGTTTGGCCTTGGAGTACAGAATGAAGCAGGGCAAAGGCTAACAGAGATTTGTCAAGAGAACACACTTGTCATAGCAAACACCCTCTTTCAGCAACACAAGAGAAGACTTTACACATGGACATCACCAGATGGTCAACACCGAAATCAGAATGATTATAATCTTTGCACCCAAAGATGGAGAAGCTCTATATAGTAAGCAAAAAGAAGACTGGGAACTGACTGTGACTCATATCATAAACTGCTTATTGAAAAATTCAGAATTAAACTAAAAAAAGTGGGGAATATGACTAGATCATTCAGGTATGACCTACATCAAATCCCTTACAATTACACAGTGTAAGTGACAAATAGATTCAAGGTACTAGATCTGATAGAATGCCTGAAGAACTATGGACAGAGGTTCATAACATTGTATAAGATACAGTGATTAAGACCATCCTCAAGGAAAAGAAATGCAAAATGGCAAAATGTTTGTCTGAAGAGGCCTTACAAATAGTTGAGAAAAGAAGAGAAGCTAAAGGCAAAGAATAAAAGGAAAGATATACCCTTTGAATGCATAGTTTCAAAGAATAGCAAGGAGAGATAAGAACACATCCCTCAGTGATTGATGCAAAGAAATAGAGGAAAAAATTAGAATGGGAAAGGTTAGAGACCTCTTCAAGAAAATTAGAGATACCAAGGGAACATTTATTTCATGCAAAGGTGGACACAATAAAGGATAGAAATGGTATAGACATGACAGAAGCAAAAGATATTAAGAAGACATGGCAAAAATACACAGAAAAGCTATACAAAGAAGATAACCACGATGGTGTGATCACTCACCTAGAGCCAGATATCCTTTAGTCCAAAGTCAAGTGGGCATTAGAAGCATCATTACAAACAAAGCTAGTGGAGGTGATGGAATTCCAGTTGAGCTATTTCAAATCTTTAAAGATGATGCTGTGAAAGTGCTGCACTCAATATGCCAGTAAATTTGGAAAACTCAGCAGTGGTCATAGGACTGGAAAAGGTTGGTTTTCATTCCAATCCCAGAGAAAGGCAGTGCCAAAGAATGTTTAAACTACCACACAATTGCACTCATCTCACACCCTAGTAATGCTCAAAATTCTCCAACTCAGGCTTCAACAGTACATGAACTGTGAAGTTCCAGATGCTCAAGCTGGATTTACAAAAGGCAGAGAAACCAAAGATCAAATTGAAAACATCCGTTGCATCATCAAAAAAGCAAGAGAGTTCCAGAAAACCTTCTACTTCTGCTTTATTGACTATGCCAAAGCCTTTGGCTGTGTGGATCACAACAAACTGTGGAAAATTCTTCAAGAGACGGGAATACCAAACCACCTTCCCTGCCTCCTAAAAAATCTATTTTCAGGTCAAGAAGCAACAGATAGAAACAGACATAGAACAGACTGGTTCAAAATTGGGAAAGGAGTGTGTCAGAGTTATATGTAGTCATCCTCCTTATTTAACTGCTATGCAGAGTACATCATGCAAAATCCTGAGCTGGATGAAGCACAAGCTGTCAGTAACATTGCCAGGAGAAATACCAATGACCTCAGATATGCAGATGTCACCACCCTTACAGCAGAAAGCAAAGAGGAACTAAAGAGCCTCTTGATAAAAGTGAAAGAGGAGGGTGAAAAGGTTGACTTAAAATTCAGCATTCATAAAACCAAGATCATGGCATCTGGTCCTATCACTTCATGACAAACAAATGGGGAGACAACTGAAACAGTGACAGACTTTATTTACCTGTGCTCCATAATTATTACAGGTGGTGAATGCAACCATGAAATTAAAAGATGCTTGCTCCTTGGAAGAAAAGTTGTGACAAACCTAGACAGTATATTAAAAAGCAGGGACATTACTTTACCAACAAAGTTTTGGCCAGCCAAAGCTCTGGTTTTTACAATACGCATGTATGGATGTGAGAGTTGGACCATAAAGAAAGCTGAGAACTGAAGAATTAATGATTTGGACTGTGGTGTTGGAGAAAACTCTTGAGATACCCTTGGACTGCAAGGAGATCCAACCAGTCCATCCTAAAGAAGATCAGTCCTGAATATTGATTGGAAGGTCTTATACTGAAGCTGAAGCTCCTATAATTTGGACACTTGATGTGAAGAACTGACTGATTGGAAAAGACACAATGCTAGGAAAGATTGAAGTTAGGAGGAGAAGTGGATGGCAGAGGTTGGATGGCATCACCAACTCGTTGAATGTGAAGTTGACCAAGCTCTAGGAGGTGGTGATGGACAGGGAAGCCTGGCATGCTGCAGTCCATGGGGTAGAAAAGAGTCAGACAGTACTGAGCAGACTGAACGACTGAACTGAACTGAACTGAACTGAAGATTCCATTGTATATATGTCACTACAACTTCTTTATTTGTTAATGGACATCTAGGTTGTTTCCATTTCCTGGCTATTGTAAACAGTGCTACACTGAACTTTGGAATACATGTGTAATTTGAGTTATGTTTTTCTCAATGTGTATACCAAGTTGTGGGATTGTTAGGTGATAAGTTAGTTTGGGACTTCCCTGATGGCTCAGATGGTGAAGAATCCACCTGCAATACAGAAAATCATTCCATTGGTGAGGATGATCATATGAAGAAGAGTCTGGCAACTCACTCCAGTTTTCTTGCCTGGAAAATTGTATCAGCAGAGGAGCCCAGAAGGCTATGGTCCTTAGTTGCAAACAGGTGGACACAATTGAGAGACTAACACAAAACATAGTTGTCTTACTTTTAGGTTTCTTTTTTTAAGAAACCCATATTGTTTTCCATAGCAGTTATATCAGTTGGTTTACATTTTACATTTGCATTTACATTTTAACCAACAGCTCGAGAATGCTCCATTTTCTCCACATTCTCCCTAGAATATGTAGATTTTTTTTGATGATGGCCATTCTGATTGGTATGAGGTGATATCTCATTGTAGTTTGGATTTGTATTCTCTAGCAATGAGTGATATTGAGGATGTTTACTGGACATTTATACATTTTTGGAGAAATGTCTGCTTAGGTCTTTCGTACACTTTTAATTGAGCTGCATGAGCTGCTTGTATTTTGCAGATCAATCCTTTGTCAGTCACTTTGTAAACATTCTCTTCTGTTAAAACTGACACTGCAGAAATACAAAGGATCATAGGATATTAGTAACAGTATCAGTTCAGTTGCACAGTCGTGTCTGACTCTTTGTGAGCCCATGAACCACAGCACGCCAGGCCTCCCTGTCCATCACCAACTCCGGAGTCTACCCAAACCCATGTCCATTGATTCAGTGATGCCATCCAGCCATCTCATCCTCTGTCTTCCCCTTCTCCTCCTGCCCCGAGTCCTTCCCAGCATCAGGGTCTTTTCCAATGAGTCAACGCTTTGCAGGAGGTGGCCAAAGTATTGGAGTTTTCAGCTTCAACATCAGTCCTTCCAATGAACACACAGGACTGATCTCCTTTAGGATGGACTGGTTGGATTTCCTTGCAGTCCAAGGGACTCTCAAGAGTCTTCTCCAGCACCACAGTTCAAAAGCATCAATTCTTCAGCGCTCAGCTCACTGTCCAACTCTCACATCCATACATGACTACTGGAAAAACCATAGCCTTGATTAGACAGACCTTTGTTGGAAAAGTAATGTCTCTGCTTTTCAATATGTAATCCAGGTTGTCCATAACTTTCCTTCCAAGGAGTAAACACCTTTTGATTTCATGGCTGCAGTCACTATCTACAGCGATTTTGGAGCCCCCCAAAATGAAGTCTGACACTGTTTCCACTGTTTCCCCATCTATTTCCCATGAAGTAATGGGACCAGATGCCATGACCTTAGCTTTCTTAATGTTGAGCCTTAAGCCAACTTTTTCAGTCTCCTCTTTCACTTTCATCAAGAGGCTTTTTAGTTCCTCTTCACTTTCTGCCATAAGGTTGGTGTCATCTGCATATCTGAGGTTATTGATATTTCTCCCAGTAATGTTGATTCCAGCTTGTGCTTCTTCCAGCCCAGTGTTTCTCATGATGTACTCTGCATAAAAGTTAAATAAGCTGAATGACAATATACAGCCTTGGCATACTCCTTTTCCTATTTGGAACCAGTCTGTTGTTCCATGTCCAGTTCTAACTGTTGCTTCCTGATCTGTATACAGGTTTCTCAAGAGACAGGTCTGCTGGGGTCCAGCCCCGGCGGGTCCGGGCGTCTTGAGGGATGAGTGGCGTCAGCAAAGTACTGAGCTGAGTCAATGTGGTGATGGAGCAGTCTCTCTCGTTTATTGTTGTTTGTTTACAGTTTTATAGCCAAAAAAAATCCCCATTACATCATTACATCACCTATCATTTGATACAATCTTTTATTTTCTATCTTCCATAGCAACCTTTTCATTGAGCTCATTCCCCAATCTATCATGAAACATTCCCCTTGCAGAAGTCAGATTTCTCTGTAATCAGATTTAACAATAGTATGTTTACCATTTGATTGTCTTCACATACTTCATTCAATCATGATAAATACATCAATCTAAGTAGAAAGGTTACATTTCTCTTATCAGGTGCAGCTGTGTAGGGGCTAGAGGGAAGGTCAAGCTTGAAACTTTCTATTCTAGTAACCTCAACCACTACCTGTCTCATTCTGTTCTGACACTCTGATTCTTAGGAGGAAAGAAGAAAGAGGACAAAGAGACAGTCTAGCAGCACTGCTTTAGCAGTAAAACCCTATTAACCTTATATAACTACTATAATGAATTCCTATGTCTACACTATCCTAAAGCAATCAATGTCTCTAACTATGCTGGCCACAGTTATGAGCATTCCTAAGTCCCATTCCACTCTGGTCTCTTCAAGGAAGGGAGCCTCCACCATGGAGTGGTCGCGGGTGTGGGAGGTGGAAAGGTGACCCAAGTATGAGCCCTTCTGGTGGTGGCCTTGCCATGACCCCCAGAGAACTCTTGGTAAACTCCCCAGTAATGAGTAGATGCAGTAATCTATTTAAATGTCCCTTTTATTCCTTCTTAGTCCCTGGGGAAGGGAATCCACCTTCCCACATCCTCTGGTCAATAAGGTCTGGGGGAATTATCTCAGGACGGATTCTTTCTAACTGGGGCTGACCTACTGAGATGAGCTAATGTTCTGAGCATGGACAGAACTCCCAAGAAAAATACCAGGAGGGGCCTTGCCTGGGATGCCCTGATAAAGAACGTCCACTTTGCAGTTTCCTTCTTAGTCTCGTGACCTTGTCATCTGAGCAAGGAAGCATCCTGATGGCTCCCGGCATAGGTCAGATGGTCTGATATTCTCATCTCTTTCAGAATCTTCCACAGTTTATGTGAAAAAAATTTCCACTGTTTATATTAGTATAAATAGCATATATGCCAATAAAATGGACAACCTGGAAGAAATGGGAAAATTCTTAGAAAGGTACAACTTTCCAAGATGGAACTAGGATGATTTAGAAAATAAAATCAGACCAATGATAAATAATGACATTGAAACTGTAATTTAAAAACTTCCACTATACAAAATTCCAAGACCAGACAGCTTCACCGGTGATTCTATGAAAGATTTAGGTAAAGCTAACATCTAACCTAATCTAACTCTTCCAAAAAATTCAAAGGGAGGAATGCTCCCAATCTTAATCTTTGATGCCACCAGCACCCTGATACCAAGATAAGACAGACGTATCAAAAGAAAGAAAATTATAGTCTCAAAAGTTTTGAACGAGTACTTTGGAAAGATTTAGGAGGTCTTCTATGAGCACTCTGGATCTAGTCACTCACACTTGGAACATAGGCTGCTGTGTTTAAGATCAGTCATGATGAGAACAGGGATGCACGGGGAAAGACTATGTTAAAATAACAAAAAATCCTCAGGTTTAATCTGCCTTCTTCCTTATCAAGGATATCAAGCTGGTCAAGCCTAAAGGAAATCAGTCCTGAATAGTCTTTGGAAGAACTGATGATAAAGACGAAGCTTCGATATTTTGGCCACCTGATGCAAAGAATTGACTCTTTGGAAAAGACCCTGAAGCTGGGAACAATTGAGGGCAGGAGGAGAAGGGGATGACAGAGGATGAGATGGTTGAATGGCATCACTGACTCAATGGACATGAGTTTGAGTAAACTCCAGGAGTTGGTGACGGAGAGGGAGGCCTGGAGTGCTGCAGTCCATGGGGTAGCAAAGAGTCAGACAAGACTGAGTGACTGAACAAAAACTTCCTGATTCAGGATTTGCCTGAATGCTGTAAAATATCTAGTATTGTCTGGATTTCTGACAAAGTTAATTTTAACATATTCTGATCATTTATTTGGCATTTCTATTGAAGGTTGGGCTCATAGAATTCTGTAGGCTCTTGTTTTCCCTGGCATCCGCCATGTGACTTCTTAATAACCAAACCAGTCTCATCGCTATAGAAATCTGAAGAGTATTGTACTTATTAACCATATTCCTCCCTCAGTCCACTAGCTCTCACAATATTGAAATATTTCCCTCCTTTTCCTCAAGTCAATGTAGTATAAATTGCTGTTTAATTTTCTTTTACAGTCCTATCCATTTTTTCCCTCTATTGCATCTGTTTATATCATGTAAAAAATTTTAGCATTTTCAGGGAAGCTTAGCATGCTGCAGTCCATGGGGTCACAAAGAATCAGACACGAATGAGCAGCTGAACTGAGCTGACCAATTGTAGATTCTGTCTTGAGAATTTCCTAAACTATGTATTCCTGCCTTCCTTCATTCTTGCTACTATATTTTTCTCATCTGTCCCTTTCCCCCTTTTCCTCAAGATTTATCAAACATCTAGATAAAGTATTGTCAAATATTATACTAACCTTTAGGGATATGGAAATGAAGTCAGTCTCCTCTAAGTAGTTCAGAGCCCAATGAGAGATTTAGCAAACAGTTAATTTGAACAGTGTTTAATAATATTAAAATAGCAGTGTTTACATACTCTTATGAGGAGAACTCATAAGAAGAATATAGTTCAGGAGAATAAGAAAGACCTTAATGAAAAGGGGAAAATCTGAGAGTATTGAAGGAATTATCAGAAGAGATAGAGCTGCAGAAAACAATATATGGAGGAACCCCATCTTGTCATTTGCACAAAGTGATACAAAATAGAAGAGACAATCGTTAAGGTTACAGCAACTGGTAATCTGTGGCCAGTTTTATAGTCTACAATACCATGGCTTAATGTGGTTTCACCCAAGCCACCAAGGCAAGTTGAATTTCTTCTTCCTATGGGTTTCTGTAGTATATTATAAGTACTTCCATATATTTCTATAACTTCCATATATTTCTATAACTTCCATATATGTAACTATCCATAGTTATGTATATTGATTTCTTCCTATTGAAACAGAAGAATTCCTTAAAAAAAGGCTCTATTTAATTCTATATCTGGACCTCATTCCTCATAAATTCTACTACACAGAATAAGTACTCTATAAGAATTTATTACCATTCAACATCACAGTAATCCAAGCCTATGCCCCAACCAGTAATGCTGAAGAAGCTGAAGCTGAATGGTTCTATGAAGACCTACAAGAGCTTTTAGAAATAACAACCAAAAAGATGTCTTTTTCATTATAGGGGACTGGAATGCAAAAGTAGGAAGTCAGGAAACACCTGGAGTAACAGGCAAATTTGGCTTTGGAGTACAAAATGAAGCAGGGCAAAGGCTATTAGAGTTTTGCCAAGATAACACACTGGTCATAGCAAATACCCTCTTCCAAAAACACAAGAGAAGACTCTACACATGGACATCACCAGATGGTCAACACTGAAGTGAGATTGATTATATTGTTTGCAGCCAAAGATGGAGAAGATATATACAGTCAGCAAAAACAAGACCTGGGGCTGACTGTGGCTCAGATCATGAACTCCTTATTGCCAAATTCAGAATGATATTGAAGAAAGTAGGGAAAACCACAAGACCATTCAGCAATGACCTAAATCAAATCCCTTATAATTATACAGTGGAAGTGAGAAATAGATTTAAGGGACTAAATCTGATAGACAGAGTGCCTGATGAAGTATGTATGGAGGTTCGTGAGATTGTACAGGAGACAGGGATTAAGACCATCCCGAAGAAAAGAAATGCAAAAAAGCAAAATGGCTGTCTGAGGAGGCCTTACAAATAGCTGTGAAAAGGAGAGATGTGAAAAGAAAAGGAGAAAAGGAAAGATATTCCCATCTGAATGCAGAGTTCCAAAGAATAGCAAGGAGAAATAAGAAAGCCTTCCCAGGGATCCATGCAAAGAAATAGAGGAAAACAACAGTATGGGAAAGACTAGAGATCTCTTCAAGAAAATTAGAGATACCAAGGGAACACTTCAAAGATGGGCTCGATAAAAGACAGAAATGGTATGGACCTAACAGAAGCAGAAGATATTAAGAAGAGGTGGGAAGAATACACAGAAGATCTGTACAAAAAAGATCTTCACGACTCAGATAATCACCTAGAGCCAGATATCCTGGAATGTGAAGTCAAATGGACCTTAGAAACCATCACTATCGACAAAGCTAGTGGAGATGATGGAATTCCAGTTGAGCTCTTTCAAATCCTAAAAGATGATGCTGTGAAAGTTCTGCATTCAATATGCCAGCAAATTCGAAAAACTCAGCAATGGCCACAGGACTGGAAAAGGTCAGTTTTCATTCCTATCCCAAAGAAAAGCAATGCCAAAGAATGCTCAAACTACCCCACAATTGCTCTCATATCACACGCTAGTAAAGTGATGCTCAAAATTCTCCAAGCCAGGCTTCAGCAATACGTGAACCGTTAACTTCCAGATGTTCAAGCTGGTTTTAGAAAAGGCAGAGGAACCAGAGATCAAATTGCCAACATCTGCTGGATTATCAAAACAGCAAGAGAGTTCCAGAAAAACATCTACTTCTGCTTCATTAACTATGCCAAAGCCTTTGACTGTGTGGATCACAATAAACTGTGGAAAATTCTGAAAGAGATAGGAATACCAGACTATCTGACCTGTCTCTTGAGAAACCTGTATGCAGGTCAGGAAGCAACAGTTAGAACTGGATATGGAACAACAAACTGGTTCCAAATAGGGAAAGGAGTGCATCAAGGACATATATTGTCACCCTGCTTATTTAACTTATATGTAGAGTACATCATGAGAAACACTGGGCTGGAAGAAGCACAAGCTAGAATCAACATCATCAAGAGAAATATCAGTAACCTCAGATATGCAGATGACACCACTCTTATGGCAGAAAAGTGAAGAGGAACTAAAAAGCCTCTTGATGAAAGTCAAAAGAGGAGGGTGGTAAAGTTGGCTTAAGGCTCAACAGTAAGAAAACTAAGATCATGGTATTTTGTCCCATCACTTCATGGGAAATAGATGGGGAAACAGTGGAAACAGTGTGAGACTTTATTTTGGGGGGCTCCAAAATCACTGTAGATCGTGATTGCAGCTATGAAATCAAAAGATGTTTACTCCTTGGAAGGAAAGTTTTGGGCAACATGAATAGCATATTGAAAAGCAGAGACATTACTTTTCCAACAAAGGTCCATCTAGTCAAGGCTATGGTTTTCCTGGTAGTCGTGTATGGATGTGAGAGACAGTGAAAAAGGCTGAGTGCCGAAGAATTGATGCTTTTGAACTGTGGTGTTGGATAAGACTCTTGAGAGTGCCTTGGTCTGCAACCAGTCCATCCTAAAGATCAGTCCTGGGTGTTCACTGGAAGGACTGATGTTGAAACTTAAGCTCCAATACTTGGCCACCTCATGTGAAGAGTTGACTCATTGGAAAAGACCCTGATGCTCGGAAGGATTGGCAGCTGGAGAAGAAGGGGACAATTGAGGATGAGATGGCTGGATGGCATCACCAACTTGATGGAAATGGGTTTGGGTAGACTCGAGGAATTGGTGATGGACAGGGAGGCCTGGCGTGTTGCAGTTCATGGAGTCACAAAGAATCGGGCCCTACTGAGTGACTGAACTGAACTGAACTGAAGAATTTATTGAATTGAATGCCATATATATATCTTGACATTTGACCTCTTCCATGAGATTATAAGCCACATTTCCAAATATTTTCCAATTGTCAAAATAACAAGAAAACTCCACATGTCGAAGTCCAATCTTACTTTTTCCCAATTCTGAGGACACCTCACCCCTTTAACCTTTTAATTTAGATGTGTGCCATCACTACTGTTTCAGCTCTCCATCCTTTTAAGCTGTAATCATTGACATCTTTTCTAAAGATGCTCCATATCAAATCAGCATATGGTTGTTGATTTGACATTTACATTCATTCTTGAATCTATCCATATATTCCATTCTCTCACTGCTTTAAAGATATAAAAAAATTATTTCAAGCATGTGGCATTTAATTTTGTTGCTTATTGAAGACAACTAATAATCTTGAGCTTCAAAATGACTAATGAGAGAAGAAATAAAGGGTCATTTTAAATAATATAAATAAAAATTTTATAGTTTCTGGTCTTATGCTTAGATCTTTGATCCATTTTGAGTTTACCTTTGTGTATGGTGTTAGAAAGATGCCCATCAACTGACGAATGGATAAGAAAGCTGTGGTACATATACACAATGGAATATTACTCAGCATTAAAAAAGAATTCATTTGAAGCAATTCTACTCAGATGGACAAAACTGGAGCCCATTATCCAGAGTGAAGTAAGCCAGAAGCAAAAACAACAATACAGTATATTAACGCATATATATGGAATTTAGAAAGACGGTAATGAGAACCCAACATGCGAGACAGCAAAAAGAATGCAGATGTATAGAATAGACTCGTGGACTTTGTGGATGAGGGTAAGGGTGGGATGATATGGGAGAAGGGCATTGAAGCATGTTAATTGTCATGTGTCTAATCAATCGCCAGCCCAGGATTGATGCTCGGGGCTGGTGCAGCGAGATTTCCCGGGGGGGAGGGAGGAGGGAGGGGGGACCCGGAGGGGAAGCATATGTAAACCCATGGTGATATCATGACAATGTATGGCAAAAACAATAAAAAAAAGGGGGGGGAAGGGGAAAAAAAAAAGAAAAAAGAAACTAGATGAAAAGTGTTTGGGGGAGGGTTTACATTTTATTTTATTGGAGTATAATTGTTTTACAATGTTGTACTACTTTCTGCTGATTTATGTCAATGTATGGCAAAAACCACCACAATATTGTAAAGTAATTAGCCTCCAATTAAAATGTTAATTAATAAAAAAAAACTGGTAACATCTCAAAAAAAATTTTAATGGGCAATGATTGTGGTAGAATTTCAGGTCAGATCAATAAACTGCAATTTTATGTGTAAATGGAGGATAAACAAAGACAATGAAGAATATATATGATATATTCAGGAGAAATATGTAGCATGATTTAATGGATAATATATATTTCAAGTTTTTATTCTGTAATAAGAAAAATCTTTGGGGGAAAATCATCCTTTAGGCAGAATGTGTATTATGTTAAGGATGAATTGGAAGCATAAAAATACTATGGATTATTGTTTTTCAATAAATTTTTAAAATTCAGAATTCTTTTCCCCACCATAGAAATAATGCCAAAAAAAGGCATTTGATTCCTTGACTAGCTCATAGCAACCTTTTTCAAACAACATGCCTAGAAAATAAGATTATATGTGTTGGTCTTTAGGACACAACTTCAAGCAGTTCCAGTGTTGACAAAGTAGCTTTATTCATAAATAAATAAATAATAAATAGCTCTTATTATTTAATAAATTGTAACTCTTACTATTTAAAGCTTTGTTGCACTGCTCTTGCTTTTCTTTTGTTGTAAATAAGGTTGAGAATGATTGCCTAGTGTTCAAAGCAAAGTGCATCCTTATGATAGCAAAAGAGGAATAATATTGTTACACAATATAATTCAAGTAAGACATTGTGATCTACTATTGTGTTTGTTTTCTTAAAAGCCAAATTTGTCTCCTATCATTGTTTTCGTTTAACATAGAGTGAAAATTAGTCATTTAGAGTTCAAGTTTCTTATTATCCACAAAATTCTGTATCCATCATTCCAAACTTCAATTGCATAATATAAAACAAAGATTAAATCAGCAAAATAGTTTGAGTATTTGTATAGATAGCATAAACCATACGCATTCAAACATTTTCAACAACTCAATTTTACAAGGGCTAAGGGGAAGTTTTTTTGTCCAGAAACTTGTTTATGACTCTTTGGGCTCTATAATTTGCAAAATTCTCTATTCTTATTTCTCTTTATTTTTCAGTCATTTAAAATAGTAAATTGTGGAATGGAAACAATTTGGCTGTTTGTGAAATATTTGCTTTAGGAATAATGAATGAATAAACCAAGACATAAATTGACCATAATATAGATTTTTACAGTCACTCAAGTCTTGTTTCAATGGAGCATCTTGTTGAAATACTGATTGCACATATGAAAATGACAAGTTTTAAGGTACTTACAGTACAGGAATGTGTGCTCTGATCAAATGAGAGGTAGTTACAATCAATGCATAAATAAATACACAGAGAAATCATAATTTATATATGAGACTTTTCCCCAGATAATACTAGGACTGAAGCTTTGATGCTAAAGTTTAAAAAAAAAAGAGTCATGTTTATACGTATATATATGTCATATTTTGGGTTTCTCTGATAGCTCAGATGGAAAAGAAGCTGTCTGCAGTGCAGGAGACCCAGGTTCCCTCTGTGAGTTGGGAAGATCCCCTAAAGAATGGAATGGCACCCCACTCGAGTATACTTGCCTGGAGAATTCCATGGACAGAGAAGCCTGGAAGGCTACAGTCCATGGGGTCACAAAGAATCAGACATAGCTGAATGACTAACACACTGTCATAACATGCCTCACATTTTTATCTTTTTATGTTACATATATATTAGGTGGTTTCTATATCTATGTGTGTTTGTAATAGGCACATATACTTGTAATTTGCAGCATTCGCTGCCTTGTTAGGTTGATGTTGTTGGCATTTTAAAGTAATGCATACCCGTGAAGTAATTGGCGATCACTGTATCTTACAACTCAGAGCTCTGTGGCGGCCCGCATAGCCATAAACAGCCTCTGAGGGCCTAGGTGTCAGTCCATCACTATAGTTTCACAATGACTTCCGATTACCATCACATATAATTCATTCTCTTCTGCCTAGTTTTCCCACCCATCTTAGAAACACTTCTTCAGAAACATATTATTGAGTGGCTAAAAGCAGTTCCTATAGTGTATGCAGTCAATTCTCTGGCCCTTAAAGAAAGTCTTGTTCGCTTTCTTCTGAACTAAGCCACATTTTCAGGTGACTCACAACAGTTCATATAGTTTCTAATCTCATTGGGTATAGATCAGGGTTAGAGAAGGCCCAATATAGTGAAGAGTGCCCAGAGAGGTTAGAAGAATGTGAGTCACAGGGAACCTATATGATTTTGGGTGAAACAATATTCCTTAGGCAGCCCTCCCAGATCTATAAAAGGATAAAGTCAGATGAAAGAACTCTGAAATTCTTTAACTCTAACAGATTTCAGAAATATATTAAAGACTACTAAAATGTATGAGTTTATGAATCAATACAAACTCACATAATAGGTTCTGTAAGTGAGAAAATTCTTATGCATAACTACATTATCTTATTTTCATAATATTTGTACTTGAAAATAGGATAACAAGCAATGTGATGGTGAGTATAGCCTGTGAATTGAGACAAACCTGAATTCAAACACTAAAAAGGCTTTATTAATTCCATTGAGTTACTTACAATTTTTGATACTTAGTTTTGTCATCTGTAGGTGAAGAAAAATATGTGAAACTTGCAGAACTGCTTGATAGGAGTAGAAATAATATTGATATATGAAAAGCTCCACTCTACTTCTGGAACATAATAGGAAGATACTATGAGAGGCATTTTTAGTGATATTATCATATTCATTTGATTGTGAATATAGATATCTTTCATTGCACATGCTTCAATCAATATTTATTATATAAGTAAGTAGAACTAAGTCAGTGAGGTAACTGAAAACAATTTCACCCACCATCATCAATAAATACAACTGACAGATACATAAATACTGTAATTCAAGTGATAGAATCTACAGCTATCTAGATGTTCAGATTCCTGCCAGAACGGTAAGTAAAGCAACTCTTAATAATTAAGTAGCCACTGTTGCCAGCATGTGATGTTGTGCTACTCAATAATTCATTTAATGACTAATTCTTAAGTATCTACTATGTATTAAATTCTGGAGCTGGGACAATGACAAAATCTCTACTCCTGTGATTCTTATTCTGATGGAATAAGAAAATGAACTATTCACTAATGTGCTAGTGAGTTGGAAATTTGGGCTATAAAGAAAATAAAATTAACAAATGTAGATAGAGAGGGATGGAGGAAGAAAGTGATATTTTTATCTCTGATAAAGTGATATTCAAGAAGAGAGTCAAAGGAAGTGAGAGAACCATTTTGTTGCTACCTGATTGAGGACATTTAAATTAGAGCAGAGAGCAAAGGCCCTGAGTCAAGAGACCACCAATTTGTTTAAGATACAACAGGATAGAAAGAAAATATGAGAAAGTGGGCAATAACAAGAGATGGGTATGTGTAGGGGTACAACATGGTAAACAAATTAAGATCTCACTCCAGTGAGATGGGATATCAAAAACACAACTTAGGAAATCAGCAACATATAGAAAAGCTTTAGACAGAAGATCACCTTGGGAGTGAATGAACATAAAGAGAAATTATCTAAGAATTGAATACTGGAAAAGTCAACGGTGTTTCATTGATACAGCACAACACGTTATAAATTACATACATTTTATACATTATCTGAAGCTTTGTAACATTTTATGATTTTCAATTATTGCAGTACTTTCTTCCTTATTCCATACTACTAACAGATTACAGAAATAACCCTGGGATATTCTCAGTCATGCACTACAGATGAGGAAACTGACACATACACATCCAGATGGGGTGATTGCCTCCAGCTTAAATCAATTTCATTTATTTTTTAAAAGTAATTGGAGGATGGTTGCTTTACAATGTCGTGTTGATTTCTGCCATATAGCAACGGGAACCAGCCATAGGTACACATATACCCTCCTTTTGAGCCTTCCTCCTATCCCCACCATACCCCATCCCACCTTCTAGGTCTTGCAGAGACCAAACTGGGTTCCCTGTGTTATGCAATAGCTTCCCATCAGCCATCTACTTTAAACATATTAGTGTATGCAAGTCAATGCTACTTTCTCAATTGTTCCCTCCCTCACATTCCTCCACTGTGTATACAAATCTGTTCTCTATATCTGCTTCTCTATTCTTGCTCTGAAAATAGATTCAACAAAAGAAAATCTGGTACCTATATACAAAGTAATAATGTTGTTGTTGATAAGTTGTGTCCAACTCTTTGCAATCCCATGGACTACAGCACAAGAGGCTTCCCTGTCCTCCACTGTCTCTCGGAGTTTGCTCACAATTATGTGAACTGAGTCGGTGGTGGTATCTAACTATCTCATGCTATCCCTGTCTCCTTTTGCCATCAGTCTTTATCCATGAGTCAGCTCTCTGGATCAGGTGGCCAAAGGATTAGAGTTTCAGATTCAGCATCAGTCCTTCCAATGAATATCCAGTGTTGATTTTCTTTAGGATTGAATAATTTGATCTCTTTGAAGTCCAAAGGACTCTCAAGAGTCTTCTCCAGCACCACAATTCAAAAGCACCAATTCTTCGGTGCTCAACCTTCTTTATGATCCAACTCTCATATCTGTACATGACTACTGGAAAAACCATAGTGTTGACTATACGGACCTTTGACAGCAAAGTGATGTCTATGTTTTTTAATATGCTGTCTGTTTGTCAAGCTTTCCTTCCAAGGAGCAAGTATCTTTTAATTTCATCGCTGCACTCACCATCTTCAGTGATTTTGGTGCCCAATCTCAATAGGCTTTGAAGGACCCTATTCAGAATCCTTCTTCCCTCCTGTTTTGGAAGACTCCTCGCCAACTGCCAGGATTCTTCAGGTGATCTGGTCTCCCTTTTGCTGCCCTGAGAGAAAGAATAACAAAGAAGAGCATGGCTGAAAATTGCTATCATTTGTGTCAATGATGAAGTCTCATCTGCCACATCCTTCTGATGGAATGGGTGAAATTGCAAAGCAAAGCTAGAGTACCAAGCTTCACATTGAAAATCACGGTCTCAAATGAATCTGTCTTCATTCGGTTACTTCCTGATTCATTCGGTTACTTCCTGACTTCCCTTGAGCAATTCACTTACTTTCTTCAACAATTATATGCTCCTTAATGAAGCAGGCAAAGCAGCATAGTAGTTTCTAATGTGGAGATGGTGTCAGGAGAGCACTTTACAGACTGCAAGGAGATCCAACCAGTCCATCCTAAAGGAAATCAGTCCTGAATATTCATTGGAAGGACTGATGCTGAAGCTGAAACTCTAAAACTTTGGCCACCTGATGCGAAGAACTGACTCATTTGAAAAGACCCTGATGCTGGGAAAGATTGAAGGTGGGAGGAGAAGGGGACGACAAAGGATAAGATGGTTGGATGGCATCACCGACTCAATAGATATGAGTTTGAGTAAATTCTGGGAGTTGGTGATAGACAGGGAAGCCTGGCGTGCTGCAGTCCATGGGCTTGCAAAGAGTCAGACACAAGTGAGTGACTGAACTGAACATGGTATACAATTATTAACAAATAAAGCTTATACAAATATAGGGCTTCCCTATGGTTCATGGGGTCACAAAAAGTCAGAAATGACTGAGAGAATTTCTCTTTATTTTTAGTTCTATAAAAAATTTTTTTTTGAATTTTTGAGTTCTGGGTAACTTAACAAAAAAAGGAGATAATAATATACTATTATTAGATTTTCTTACAGTTGTTTTTGAAAAGAAAAACAGAAGAACAGGCGGCACTCACTTGACAACTTTAGCAGCTGCAGAAAAAGAACTTGCTGAGAAAGAAGCATAATGGATTTCCAGGTCTCCAGTGGGGTTGTGAAGAGCCGGACACAACTGAGCGACTTCACTTTTCACTCTCATGCATTGGAGAAGGAAATGGCGACGCACTCCAGTATCCTTGCCTGGAGAATCCCAGGGACAAAGGAGCCTGTTGGGCTGCTGGAGACCTTGCAGGTCTCCAGGGGGTCGCACAGGGTTGGACATGACTGAAGTGACGCAGCAGCAGCAGTAGCAGCAGTGCCTGAAACTGAAAGTGAAAGTCACTCAGTCCTTGGAAGTCTATAAAGTGCATGGAATTCTCCAGGCCAGAATACTGGAGAGGGTAGCCATTCCCTTCTCCAGGGAATCTTCGTGACCCAGGAATCAAACTGGGGTCTCCTGCATTGCAGGTGGATTCTTTAGCAACTGAGCTATCAGGGAAGCTCCAGTGCTTGTAGCATGCCTATTCCAGATACATTTTCAGGAATTTTGCTCCCTAATGGTTAAACATGAGCTTCCCTGATGGTGCAGACTGTAAACAATCTGCCTGCAAAGCAGGAGACCAGGAGTTCAGTTCCTGGGTTGGGAAGATTCCCTGAAGAAGGGAATGGCAACTCACTCCGGAATTCTTTTTTTTTTTCCTTTTATTGATGGATAATTGCTTTACTGAATCACTCCAGTATTCTTGCCTAAAGAATTCCATGGACAAAGGAGCCTGGCCATCTACAATCCATGGGGTCACCAAGAGTTGGACACAACTGAGCGACAAACACTTGGTCAGACTTGGTCAGTGGTTAAACATTGTCATTATTGTGAATGAAACGATATAAGCAGAATTTAAATACTTCATTAAAATAAAAGGTAATAAGTACACAAAATTCATCCCTTTATAATCATTTTATTGTATTTTATTAGTATCTATGCTTTTGAGGTTATTTATGCCCCTTGTATTTGTACAGTAAGAATATTATGTGACTGTTGCTGAGTATCTCTTCCCAATTTCTTCTACAGTGATATCAAGTATGTATCTTGAACTCACCTTTGATAGGAATATTTACACCTATCTAATATGTGGAAATCAGAACCACATATTATCAATCACACTACAACACCCTGCCTCAGCTGTGGTTAATATTTGCAGGCATATGACTTGTTAGATATCACACTTTGGAAGAAAGAGCTTCAATCATGGAATTCTGGAAACATCGAATTATGTGATTTAAGGTTTCACTGGCTCTGCCATGATATAACTGGGGAAGGGACTGGTAACACAAGTTTGGACAGAACCTTAGAAATAGGTGTGCCTTGGAGCTCAGCGATGCACCATTGACTGAGTACTAGCCACTTCCCTGGCACTGAGCAGCGCTGCCACTAGCCTTAGAAGTTAAACATATTCAACTGCAATATACCCTATCAGTAACTAAGGAATTTTGCAAGAACAAAATTCCTTTTGGGATGCTAGCTTTAAAGGATCCTTTTTTAATAAATTCATCTGTACAATTCAACCATCTTTAAGAAAAATGTCTTTTCACCTAAATAGGTTATATATAACATAATGAGTGTAGCAGGGATGATAAGTCACTTTTCAAAATTTTGCATAACATTATGGAACACATTTGAGGTCTCTTTGAAAAGCTGTGCATTTTAATGAAGATTATATTTTAAAATACAAGTTGCCATTAATTTTTATATTGGAATTTTGCTTTTGTTTTGTTATGTAATTTCCTAGTATAACAGAAATGCATACTGATGCATACTGCTAAAATTATTTTATCTGTTTTCTTTTTTAATATCCATTTTGATGATATATTATAGGTATTGCCTGTATAGAGTAGTTAAAATGAACTTTTAGGGTACCTGTCTTACCATCCTGTGACTATGATTTATTAAGGATTAATATTCAGTCAGTCAGTAAAATGAAGTCTGCTACAGTATAAAATAAATGTATTTTATTTCTGTGAAATCTCTGCCTTAAAACAGGTTGCATGCACGAGCACGTTGCTTCCTTTATACACAAGGAATCATTATAGAGTCCATAGGTACACCATACGCACTTGAGAGCAACCCTGACCTTATAACCTTCATTCCCTTGTTTTTTTGTCTGGGAAGACATAAAATAGGATATGAATCAAAAATATAATTATCACTGTTTATTAAGACATAAAGGTATTGGAAAGAGACTGCTAATATTTGAGTAGAGCATCTTGCCTAAAACTAGAGCCATTGTCTTTAAGGATTCTATTTATTCAAGAAAAATACTTTCAGGAAATAAAACTCCAATTCTATTTACATTTCATTTCAGTTTTAAACTGCATTAGCATTAGCTATTCTCCTATTCATTCAGGAAGTAACAAATCCTATGCAGTAAGAATGTTAATTCTCTCATAGTGCTACTAGTATACATTTGCAGGAAAACACTACTGGTACTTTTCTAATCACAAAAAGCAAAACCTGTGAAAGCACTGGCAGCCAATTCCAAAGGAAGTTGAATACTGTGTATTTGTTAGATTCACTGAATACTAATTCTTAAAGAAACAACAGATGTAACTATGTTTTGGAACAGCATGAGATAACAATGTGAACAGCGATGGGTAGAATGAAGTAAAAGGAAAAGAGGCTGATGTTAAGAGAGGCAAAGGAAGGAAAGAAGGGAAGAAGAAAAAGCGGGAGAGTGGGAGGGAGAGATGGAGAGAGGGAGGGAAGGAGGGAGCAAGGAAAGAAGGAATGAAGGAAAAACAGAAGGGACAGGAGTGGTAATAAAACATTAGATCAAGCTTAAGGGAAAAGTCTGCTTAAAATAATTGATTTCTAACTATTCAATGGGGCTTCCCTTGTGGCTCAGATGGTCAAGAATGTGTCTTCAATGAAGGAGACTCAGGTTGACCCCTGGGTCAGAAAGACCCCCTGGAGAAGGAAATGACAACCCATTCTAGCATACTTGCCTTGAAAAATTCGTGGACAGAGGAGCCTGGTGGGCCACAGTTCATGGGGTCTAAAGAGGTGGACACAACTGTGACTAACACTTTCACTTTTATAATAGGCATTTGGTGTCAAGCCTAATTATTATCTGGAGAGATGGCTGATTTAATCAGTGAAATGGGGTTTACAATAATGAGGGAAGGGAGGAATCCTCCACTGTGATATCTTCCTCAATCTGCCTCTTAACTGATGATTTTTCCTAATTTATAATTGATGACTCTGTTGCCCCAGGCATATTTTCTTCCTTTACTTTCTTCTGAATATTTTTGCCCATAGTTAAGTAAAATTATATCAATAAAGCATTTTAAAGTGCAAAATAGATGCAACTAGCAGGTGAAGTATGAATATTAATTATCACTAACAAAGTAAAATAGACAGTAATGGCTTAAGTGAACAAAGGCTTAGTCTGTTACAGTCTGCACAAATGACAGTCTATAGTCATCTCCGTTACAGTCTGCGCAAATCTCTTCACATTGTATGATCTGGGGCAAGATCTTATCAGTTTATACTGTCAAATCTGAAGTGGTAAATTGTTAATGGATTTACAGAAACAATATGCTGTGAATGAACTCTTAAATCCATGTAATACTGCTACATAAATATAGGAAATCAAAATGTTTCTGTTGTTTCATGGCAATTGAATACTTTAGAAACCAAATTGCCAATTTTTCTATGAAAATGCAATCTTAGGAGAATAGAGTAAACTGAATGTTCAAAGGTCACACATACTCAGCTAGCAACCAATGCTTTCTTTGTTTATATCAAAGGAATTCAGAATATCACAAGTGTACCTGCCACGACCCTCTGGTTTGTGTGAGGTAGTCTGCTTCTGTTTTAATGACAACGGTAAGATCCTGAGTGTAGGAGTGATTTGACCAACGACTCGGAGAGATGGGACTAGAACTCAAGACTCCTACCTGTGTGTCATAGTACCCTTCCTAATGCATCAGGACGCCTTTCCTGCTTAGTACACAGATTAGCTGTCAAACAGCAAAAAGTCTTTCGTCATATTTGGATTAGAGCAGCCACGATGTGGCTTGGAAGGAATCAGCCGCCATAAGGTGGAATCATCTGTGAAAAGAAAGAGGTCATTATTGGCTATTTCTGTGAGGTGGCTTGAAAAAAGGAGGGGGATGAGTGTCACACTCTGCATGGATCCTTGAAGTTTTTCAGGATAACACTCCATTAACAATGACAAGTTGCCATCTGTTAGTGAACTCTTCCAGAAGAGAGAGAAAGCTACCCAAGAACATTTTGCTACAGTCAAACCGATTCTCCAAATTCAGCCCTTGGTTTCCTTATGTGTGCCAACAGATATCCACGGTCACTGGTAAACTTTCTCAGTGAACTAGATAAATGTCTAGAAATAAATTACAAGTATTTATACATGATAAGTTGCTACTTGAAAGAAGCTGTCAATCAGTCTGTTAAATAAAAGCCATTTAAGTTAAATTTTAATAATTTTGCCTGCAAGTGTATTCAACATTGCAACTTTTTTATTATTCTCTACCAAGCTGTATGCTTGTAGAAAGTAGTATGAGCCTCATTAGGGGAAAGAAAAGTGACCAGTTTATGCATTCACCTCAAATTGTGTCTCTTGCAGATTTTCTGATAAAGATAGGGGAAATACTGAGCAGTAAATCATGAGTACCTCTCCATCTCATGCATGTTAAATTTGAGAAAAGTCAGAGAATGAAATATTTTCACCTTAGCATATTGACAGTTTAGAAGACACATAAATCTTTCAATAAATAATATCTTCACTTGTTTGCATACAGATTTCACGAAAAACAAATAAATACATAGCCTTTTTCCTATTTGAAAATGACATAAAAGTTCTAGGTTATACATAGAGCTAAACTATAATAAGGGTTGTTTTAAGAATACATTTCATACTTAAAATAATAGTAGCTAGAGAGCAAGAATAGTGATATTACCAAATCGGAACCTTGATACATTGATGGCACTGAATTCTAACTTAGCCCTGTTCTCCTGGAAAATGTCAAAGGTTAAACAATTTCCCCACTCTTTTGTGATCTGGAAAACACGTACCTGCTGAGTCCAAGCTCATACTGCTCACCACACAATAGGCCAGTTAGTCAAGAGAGGAGTTGTTGGGACAGGAATAATAACTTTATTCAGAAAGCTGGCAGACCGACCGAGAAGAGAGTGGATGAGTGTCCCAAAGAACCATCTTACTTGTGAGAATGCAAACTTATCTTATACTAAATGGGGAGGGGTTGTGGCTGGTTGTTGCTAACTTCTTGATACTGGTGTCTTTTGTGCTTGCAGTTGTCCATGTAGGTCTGGTCAGGATGTTCTTATAAACCTCTAAGACAAGTTTTATTCTCTGTTCTGTAACTTCTACCTCTATGTGAATGGGAAAACACTGTACCTTTAAAGGTCAGAGCTTTGAGAGTGGAGCATCCTGTATATTTCAGGCTATAGGCAATACTCTTTTGCAAAGGGTGCAGAGCCAGCATGACCAAGTACAAGCAATAAAGCCCAAGGGTTAGAGCTAAAGGAATAAGTCCAATATGGAGTCAGATTTGTTCTTCTCTATTACGGTCTTACTGAAAGAATCACCTTTTCCATATGACTTAGACAGAATCAAAGTCTGACCTTGACTTACTTGCTTATATACCTCTAACCAGAGTGTAGACATAGACACCCTCTCTCCCATATTCCCATTCTTTGACTCATAAATGTTTGCCTGAATTATTCTTCCTCAGTCATCAATTGGAACAAAATACTTGTTAATTAAACTTGGTTAAAATTCTCTCCTTCTACCAGATTCCTGAATTTCTTCCCACTCATAACTTGAGCAGGAAAAATTTCCCCTTAAACAGATCACTGTCACTTCTTTATACCTGGTTCTTCCAGGCTCTACTCATTCCAGTTTATTTGAAAGAAAATCTTTTTGCCTGCCCCTTGAGATATTTGCAGATCTTATTGTCAGAGCACTCTCCACAGTGCAATGGTTTCCTTGCCCCCACCACTGCAAAGGTCCCTTCTTCTCCCCCTTTCATAAAACTTTTTGAATAAATCTGTCCTTGAATCACTATGTTGTGGAATCACCTGAAACTGAAGTAAGCTGTAAGTGAAATATACTTCAATACATGCATACATATATAAAGTCTCTTCTTACTAAGTATGATTTTTTTTATTTGGCAAGATAATGCAATAAATATGAACCACTTCAGATATCTTTGGATAATGACACTTTGAAAGGATTTTTGACTAGAATGACTGGAACCACTGCTATTCAAGATCAGCTCCAAATTTTGATCAACAATGTTCATCTTTCTAATATTCCAGTAGTAACACTTTTCATGTCACTCTTTGGTCCTTTATGAAAGAATTGCCAATGGTTCACTTACCAGGCAGTGCATTTTTAGCTAGCATCCATAAAGAATACTAAAAATGTTCATTTCCACAGTTTGAATTTATAATTCATGTAATTTCTCTGAATAAAAAAATGAAAAAACATACCTAACAATCTGAAGGAACATGTGAAGTCAAGTGTTTCTCATCTTGGCTAAACTGAAAATTATGATTGAAAAAAACATTTTTCCTTTAAATTATCAAACAATTCTAGATGAGCCATTTTGAAAGAAAATATAAAATTCTATCCTGACATCAGTTTACTAGAAACCATTGGGAAAGCCTGCTATTTAATCTCCACACAGAATTAATTAATAAATCAAAGAAATAATATGATAATAATAAATCCTTTTTAAGTCAACAGATTTCAGTAAGAAAACTGAAGCATGCGTCTGTGTTTTCAGACTTGATCTGATTTATTTGTGCTTGCTTCCACAATTTGTCATGGTCAAACTGAGTTTTAAAACTATTCTCTAAGGTAGCTGCTATGTCACAATATTGATGTTCTTAGAGAATTTAATGAGAAGGTGCTACATTTTAATATCAGAAGCACTGGTGGAACTAATCATGATCAGACCAAGGACTGGCCCACATGGGCTCTGAATGCAACTTAATACATATGCTTCAAGCATTTACTAGTACCCAGCACTGTTCCTCTGTGATTTCAGGGTGAGAGAGTGGTTCAAATAGAAAGCAATAGTTCATCAGAACCAGTGCACTTAATTCCCTGTGTCCCTACATGTACTACTCTGGAGAGGCTTTCTGAGAGATGGGGAGATAAAGGGAGCTCTAAAAGAAGTGTTCTTGTTCTGCCTGGATTAATGGTTGCCTAGGTCTGGGAAGGAGGATTCTACTATATCACACACTGATCTAGATATCTTTTGCCTTTCAAACTCTGATTCCTGCCATCTGCCTAACTTGCTGAAGGTCTGCTCCGTTTCTGCTTGGGTGGACTTCGCAGTTCAGCTCTTGTTCCTGCGGCTCAGGGTTGACCCTACTCGCCTGCATACAATGACATTTACCTCTCCTGCTGCCTCAGGGCTCCAGAACCTGGTAGTCCCATCCCTCCAGCCTCAGGCTCCTGTTACTGCCTAGACTGCTGCCAACTTGGTTTCTTTTCTTTGGACCCCGTTGTGAAACTGACCCTATTTCTTTCACAAGCTTATTAGAAAACAATTTGCACAGATACAGCTCTTTCTCAAGGATACTACTTCGCTCAGCATCTTATATATATTCCAAACGTCATGTTCTAACTAGTTCCATGTGCTACTGGAATTCTGGCTGGTTATGACTTCTGTGAATGAAAAATATTGCTTCCCTGTCAGTAAATACAAGACAGCCATCAGGCCATTATGGACCCCCCGCCATCACCACCATCCGGAGTTCCTTGGAGAACTCAGGATGAAAACAAGGGGACTGACCCCTGCAAGTCCTCAGCCACTTCAGCCACCCCAACAGTACACCCCAAGGGGATTCAGGATGGGAGAGAAAGAGATTCTGGATCTACAAAGCTAAAGAGCATATCAAAGTAAAAGCAGTTCCTGTGCTCCTTTCCTGTCCCCCTCTAACCTAGAAATAACCTAATTATGGGAGGTAAAGAGTACACCTGCCACTTCAGGAGATGCAGGAGACTCAGGTTTGATCCCTGAGACAGAAAGATCCCTTGGAGGAGGAAATGGCAAGCCACTGCAGAATTCTTGCCTGGGAAACACCATGGACAGTGGAGACTGGTGGGCTAGTCCATGGGATCGCAAAGAGCTAGACCTGACTAAATGACCGAGCACACACGTGGGAAAGAGATAACTTTCCTGCTTAACCTAATGCTTGACTTATGCTTTCCTACATGCACACATGCCTGTCTAACCTGTTCATTCTTTTCCAAGATAAAATGAAGAATGAAAAATTAAGCAGTTAAAAAAGAAAAAGACTATCTCCCCACCCTCACAGCACCCCTCCCACCAAGCAATCTTAGAGGCAGATTATTCTGGCAGGACAAGACAGATCTGAAGAGAGTGATCCACTACACACTCAGTGGATGATTGTTACTGAATATAAGCTCTGTCTGCTCACCATATGGCAGGACAATAATGGAGATGAGGTGCTGAGGCAAGGAGTAGTGACTCTATTCAGAAAGCTGGGAGTCTGAGAAGATGGTGGGCTAATGCACGACAGTACCCTCTTATGGGGTGTAATGCCACTTTCATTCATCGATAGAGATAGGGATGAGTTCAGTTCAGTAAGTTGAGTCGCTCAGTCATATTCGATTTTTTTGTGACCTCATGGACTGCAGCATGCCAGGCGTCCCTGTCCATTACCAACTCCCAGAGTTTATCCAAACTCATGTCCATTGAGTCGGTGATGCCATCCAACCATTACATCCTCTCTCATCCCCTTCTCCTGTCTTCAATCTTTCCCAGCATCAGAGTCTTTTCCAGTGAGTCAGTTCTTTGAATCAGGTGGCCAAAATATTGGAGTTTCAGCTTCAGCATCACTCCTTCAAAAGAATATTCCATACTGATTTCCTTTAGGATGGACTGGTTGAATTTACTTGCAGTCCAAGAAACTCTCAAGAGTCTTCTCCAATACCCAATACCACAATTCAAAAGCATCAGTTCTTTGGCGCTCAGCCTTCTTTATAGTCCAAATCTCACATCCATACATGACTACTGGAAAAACCATAGCCTTGACTAGACAGACCTTTGCTGGAAAAGTAATGTCTCTGCTTTTTAATATGCTGTCTAGTTTGGTCATAGCTTTTCTTCCAAGGAGCAAGTGTCTTTTAATTTCATGGCCGTAGTCACCACCTGCAGTGATTTTTGAGCCCAAGAAAGTAAAGTGTGTCACTGTTTCCATTGTTTTCCCATCTATATGACATGAATAATAGGACCAGATACCATGATCTTAGTTTGCTGAATGTTGAGTTTTAGCACAAATTTCTCATTCTCCTCTTTTACTTTCATCAAGAGGATCTTAGGTTTTTGCTTTCTGCCATAAGAGTGGTGTCATCTGTATATCTGAGGTTATTGATATTTCTCCTGGCAAGCTTGATTATAGTGTGTGCTTCATCAGGCCCTGAATTTCACATAATGTGCTCTGCATATAAGTTAAATAAACAGGGTAACAGTATACAGCCTTGAAGTACTCTTTTCCTGATTTGGAACCAGTCTGTTTTTCCATGTCCATTTCTATCTGTTGCTTCTTGACGTGCATACAGATTTCTTAGCAGGCAGGTAAGATGGTCTGGTATTCTCATCTCTTGAAGAATTTTCCACAGTTTGTTGTGAAACGTATAGTCAAAGGATTTGACATAGTCAATAAAGCAGAAGTAGATGCTTTTCTGGAACTCTCTTGCTTTTTTGATGATCTAACAGATGTTGGCAATTTGATCTATGCTACCTCAGCCTTTTCTAAATCCAGCTTGAACAACTAGATGTTCACAGTTCATGTACTGTTGAAGCCTGGCTTAGAGAATTTTAAGCATTACTTTGCTAGTGTGTGAGATGAGAAAAATTGTGTGATATTTTGAACATTCTTTGGCATTGCCTTTCTTTTAGGATTTGAAATAGCTTGACTGGAATACATCAACTCCACTAGCTTTGTGTGTAGTGATGCTTCCTAAGGCCCATTTGACTTCAGATTCCAGGATGTCTGGCTGTAGGTGAGTGATCACACCATTGTGGTTATCTGGGTCATGAAGATCTTTTTTGTATAGTTCTTCTGTGTATTCTTGCCACCTCTTCTTAATATCTTCTGCTTCTGTTAGGTCCATACCATTTCTGTCCTTTATTGTGTCCATCTTTGCATGAAATGTTCCTTTGGTATCTCTAATTTTCTTGGAGAGATCTCTAGTCTTTCCTATTCTTTTGTTTCCCTCTATTGCTTTGCATTGATCATTGAGGATGACTTTCTTATCTTTCCTTGCTATTCTTTTAAAATGTGCATTCAAAGGGTATATATTTCCTTTTCTCCTTTACCTTTAGCTTCTCTTCTTTTTTGTGCTATTTGTAAGGCCTCCTCAAGCAACCATTTTACCTTTGTGTATCTCTTTATCTTGGGGATGGTCTTAATCCCTGCCTCCTATACAATGTCATGAACCCCTGTCCATAGTTCTTCATGCACTCTGTCTATCAGATCTAATCCCTTAAATCTATTTGTCACTTCCACTGTATAATCACAAGGGATTTGAGGTAGGTCGCAGCTGAATGGTCTAGTGGTTTTCCCTACTTTCTTCATTTTAGGTCTGAGTTTGGCAATAAGGAGTTCATGATCTGAGCCAGAGTCAGCTCTTGGTCTTGCTTTTGCTTACTTTATAGGCCTTCATTCTCTTTGGATGCAAAGAATATAATCAATATGATTTTGTTAGTGACCATCTGATGATGTCCATACGTAGTCTTTTCTTGTGTTGTTGGAAGAGGTTGTTTGCTATGACCAGTGCATTCTCTTGGCAGAACTCTTTTAGCCTTTGTCATGCTTCATTCCGTCTCCAAGGCCAAATTTGCCATTTACTCCAGGTGTTTCTTGACTTTCTATTTTTGCATTTCAGCCCCCTATAATAAAAAGGACATATTATTCAGTGTTAATTCTAGAAAGTCTTATAGGTCTTCATAGAACCTTTGAATTTTAGCTTCTTCAGCATTACTGCATAGATTTGGATTACCACAATATTGAATGGTTTGCCTTGGAAATGAACAGAGATCATTCTGCTTTTTTTTTTTTTTTTTTGAGATTTCATCCAAGTACTGCATTTCAGGCTCTTTTGTTGTCTGTGATGGCTACTTCATTTCTTTCAAAGGACTCTTGCCCACAGTAATAGATATAATGGTCATTTCCCCAAGACAGCGGAATAGAAGCACATGTACTTATCTCCTCCTGCAAGAACTCCAAAATTTACAACTTGCTCCTGAACAGCCATCAACAGAAGAACGCTGGCTCCCACCAAAAAAGGATACCTCATGTCCAAGGGAAAAGGAGAAGCTGCAGCAAGATGGTAGGAGGGACTAAATTGGATTTAGAATCAAACTCCATATGCATCAGTGATGCTCAGAGGGCTCAAACAAAACCTCATGTGCTCCAGGAGACCCCACAGAGACTTAGCCAGGCTTGCTTTTGATTGTTTCAGTGTCTCCTGCATAGGGATGGGTAAGCAGTGGCCTGCCACAGGGACAGAGGCTCTAGTTACAGCAGACTTGAGTATGGAATAACCTCTCTTGGAGGAGATGGCCACACAGAGCTGCCAGAACTTGCACAGGACTGGGAAAACAGACTCTTTGAGGGCACAGACAGAACCTTGTGTGCACCAGGACCCAGGAGAAAGGAGCAGTGAGCCAAGAGATTGACCCATACTTGCCTGTAAGTGTTCAGGAGTCTCTGGCAGAGGCATGGGTTGGCAGTGGCCTGCTGCAGGGTCATGGGCACTGAGTGTGGCCGTGTGTGCATAGAACCCTTTGAAGGAGGTCACCATTATCTCCATTACCTCCACCATAGTTCAGCCTCAGGTTAAACAACAGGAAGGGAACACAACCCCACCCATCAGAAAATTGTATTAAATATTTACTGAGCATGGCCCTGCCCATCAGAACAAGACCCAGTTTCCACCTCAGTCAGTCTCTCCCATCAGGAAGCTTCCATAAGCCTCATATCCTTCTCCATCAGAGGGCAGATGGACTGAAAACTGCAATCACAGAAAACTAACCAATCTGATCACATGGACCACAGCTTTGTCTAACTCAATGAAGCTATGAGCCATGCCCTGTAGGGCCACCCAAGACAGATGGGCCATTGTGGAGAGTTCTGACAAAACGTGGTCCACTGGAGAAGGGAATGGGAAACCACTTCAGTATTCTTGCCTTTAGAACCCCATGAATAGTATGAAAAAGGAAAAAGATGGGACCCTGAAAGATAAACTCCCCAGGCCAGTAGGTGTCCGATATGCTGCTGGAGATCAGTGAAGAAAAAACTCCAGAAACAATGGAGAGACGGAGCCAAAGCAAAAATAATGCCCAGTCGTGGATGTGACTGGTGATGGAAGCAAGGTCCAATGCTCTAAAGAGCAATATTGCCTAGTAACCTGGAATGTTAGGTCCATGAATCAAGGCAAATTGTAAGTGGTCAAACAGGAGATGGCAAGAGTGAACATGGACATTTTAGGAATCAGCAAACTAAGATGGACTGGAAAGGGTGAATTTAACTCATCTGGGGAGGACGTGAGGAAGCCAAGTAGAAAGGCCACAAGTATTGTAAATTTGGTGAGCCTCAGGAGGGCATGTGTTGGTCTCTTCTCTTTCCTGCAGCTGTCCACAGGTGAGCAAGGTTGGGGTGACTCCCTGAGAGCAGTACAAAGGCACTTTACCATCCAGACAGAAGGACAGGGTTCCCAGAAGCAGGCCATTGTATATGCTTATAATCCTTTTAGTGGTTATAGGAGTAAAAGCAACGGAAAGCAAAGGTTAAAATGAAGAAACACAGAGTCAGATTTTGTTCTTCCCTATTATAGAAGGATGCAGAACCTGACAGCCTGCCTTAATGATTCACTGAGATTTGTCACCCTCATTTTTCCCTTTAAAAACTCATGATTGTGCAGAACTTCTAAGCTGGCCTCTGGACACGAGTCCACCATCTTCTCAGATTGCCAGCTTTTCAGTTAAATCACTTTTCCTTTCTACTGATTGCTTCTTGAATTATTGGCTTCTGAGCTTCAAATAGCCAAACAAACCTGAGTTTAATAACAAAAGGAACAATTTCATTGACCTCAGATTCTTGCATCTTCCCATACATAGAAAAGTTCTAAACTAATTAACTTGAGATATCTAGTTTTTTAATTAACATGTTTTAATGTTCGGACTAGCTGGTATATTTTGCAAAATCTTCCAGTATAACCTGACTTTTCCCTTACCTCTTTGGAGCAATACCTTAAAGCTATCTGAGACTTTATCTCCTGTACTTGAAGTCCTCAGAAAGTCTGCCAAGTAAAACATAATTCTCAGCTTTTAGATTGTGCATTTTTTTTCAGTTGACATTGCCACTGTTCCTTACTTCTTTTCATATTACAGTACCTATTTTATACAGTACTAAATTTAAATTTAATGTTATTATTTTCCATTAATATTACCTAATTACAACTTTTTTCTGAAGTTCCAAAGTTGATAACCTTGGGAGATTTGCAGTAGTAAATAACTACTAAAAAAAACCCAGAAATCTCAGGGATAATATGATAATTTATGTTCATTTTATTTAAAAATTCACATGTGGTTTCTGTTATTGTTAGTAATTTTCCTTTGAACTATGAATATGTAAAACATTAGTTAACTGCAGTCATATTTTTGTTTTGTTTATTCATTAAAGAATTGTCTTTGAAACTGAGAGTAGCTTAGATCATATCTTGTCCAGTTTCTAATCTAAAGTGATTAAAATTAGATGTCTTTTATATTCTTACCCAGTTACAAAAAGTTTTAATGGCATGTTTTAAAAGGAAATTTCTCCTAGAATCAGCAGCATCAAATGATTATACTTATATGCACTGTGTGAGTATGTGTGTGTGTTTACATACACAATATATGTACTTAGGATCATGTGTTGAGACTTTTACCGTGTGTCAACAATGGCTTTGGCACATTCTGTGTTCAAAAGAGTCACACAGGAAACTGGGTTCTTACTTTATACTATGCCAACTTTTATAGTGGTCTTTCATTTTGTTTATTTCAAAATGTTGGTCCCTGTCCTTCTGCCTTTGTACTGACTCCTACGTTACCTTAGGCCAGAAAGCAAGCTGAGCAGCTTCCAACAAAGTGAGACCAAGAATATTTCACAATCAGCTCTGCAGGACTGATTGTGTGAAGTTCAGTCATTTCCTCCCCTAGAGTCACCTCTAAGCCATCACTTTGCTAATGAGCTCACTTTTACCAGCATGTAAAACACTGCTGCTGTTTCAAATGTTGGCTGCTTTGTTGAACTTTTAAGTAGCTGTGAATTCTTATTTTTATTTTGCTCTTGTAAATGCCTTGTAGCCTTCCATAATGCTGAGGATTTTCCAAAACCAATGAAGAATTCAATTCAATATTCTCCTATTTTATTTTTCTGGGGTTTTCTTCCATTTGGTGACCATCTCAGATTGAAAGAATTCCTTTGTATCTATTGCAACCTTCTTGCCAGAAAGTACACGTAACAAAGAACTTGACATTTCAGGTGCTTCTGCAAATGTGTGTGCTTAGTCACTTTATCCTGTCTGACTCTTTGCAACCCCATGTACTGTAACCCACCAGGCTCCTCTGTCCATGGGAATTCTCTTGGTAAGAACCCACTGGAGTGGGTTGCCATGCCCTCCTCCAGGGGATCTTCCCAACCAGGGATCCAACCCAGGTCTCCTGCATTGCAGACAGATTCTTTACCTCTGAGCCACCAAGGGAAGCTTCTGCAGATTAAAGATTCTAATTGTTTGCCAAATCTTAGAACCTTTTAGATCTGTACCACCAAGTGCAGGGTATTTTCACTGATCCTTTTCAATATAAAGTTTTTGATTATGATTGAATATGATTATTTTTATATGCTTGTTTTTTTTTTATTCTATATTTTGATATTCCATCTCTAGTTTTGGGTCACTATTGTTCAGATGCTTATTTCTCAGTGTATTCAATTCTAGGTCATTCACTTGGCACAGTGGACACCATGGAGAACAGAAGAGATCCCTCCACCCCCCCCTAAGCTTACATGAACGGGTGTTGTGAGGAGGCAGGAAATCAACAAGATAGATATGATTGACTTTGACTTCATCACGTTGGATGGTGATAAGCAATGTTGTATATTAGCTTGATATGCTTTCAAAGCCATTTGTTTATGACTCTAGTGAAGCTATTTTAATCCACTTGTTTATGACCAGGGTTAAAAAAAAGGTATTAGAAGTAAAGTTGTTTTTAAGAATGAAGCAAGTTGTGTCAAGATGTCATCTCAGCTGTTGTGGTTGATAAACACTCAGAGATCAGCTACAGAGAGGTGCCTGCTGGGGGCTTATTGATAAATATATATATGAAGAAAGTAGCTCTGGTGAGGGGACATTTAGACTATATACATGTAGAGTTCCTAGGGATGCTCTTAAAGTTCCGACTGGGCACAGCTACATTTTGCTGATCTGGCTCTTCAAAGACATTGGAACATTATCTCCTGCCTGGTAAAATCAGCTCTTAACCTTCAGTGCAGTAACCCCGGGAAGGAGGGTCACCTTGCCTGCCAACACTGGTGCCCTGGTTCCCTAGCAACGGGCTCCAGCCACAGGGAGACGTTTCACCTCCATTCAGCAGGCAGCTGGCATCAGCTCCTGGTTGGTTAAGCCACCTCTCCAGAGGGCCAACCTCTTAGAAAAGGTACTTCTCAACTGAATTTGGATTTTATTTCTGTCATTTCCCCTTGCTTGGAGCAACAGTGTAATTAATCCATCACTTATTTGGAACATGTTATTTCTTTATTGTCTTATTAAGAGACATTATCCTGTATGATATTGGCTTGTGCAATGACTTCAATTACCCCAGTAAAGCATTGTTAAAGAAACTATTGGCAAAGTTAGTCTAACATAATTTGCTGACTCTAAAACAAAGCAAGGGGTAGGACAAAGTAAAACGGGGCTTTTAATTTAGGTTAGTGGCCAATTCTGGTTTTTTTGGGAAACTGGTATTTGATTAAAGATCAAAACAAACAAACAAAAAGAATAAAGTGTGCAAATATCTGGGGGAAAAAACATCCAAAGTAAAGAAGAAAGAAAAGGCAAGAGCACCGAGGCAGGAGCAAGCCTGACATGTCACACGGATACCAGTGTGGTTGGAGCAGAGTAGTTGCATTACATTAAAGATACATATTTGGATACTATAGAAAACCAAAGAGATATAGACTAAAAATCAAGAGATGAAATAAAAATAAAAGAATAAAAAAGGGTAAAAGAAAAATTAGCTTATTGATTAAGCAACAGATGAGTGCTAAAGGATTTGCTTAAAAACTGCCAAAGCAGTTAGTAAAACAAAGTTATGAAAGTGTGAAGGTAGAATACAAAACTAACAAGGCACAAATGTAACCACTTGAACAAAAATGTCAACTTTTAAATATACTAAAACACCGTTTTTAAAGCAAAGAAACTTAAACAAATTCAGCAAATATAAAATGATATCCATAATAATTATAATAGAGTCTAACAAAGCAGTGAAAACAAGTAAGTCTTGTGTTATCAACCAGTGAAAGTCAACAAACTTACCTGCCAAAAGAAAACAAGATTTCAGTTGGACTCGAAGTCAAAAGCTGACTGACTATATGCTACACCCCAGTGAAGAGAAATAAGCATTACAGTGACAAGCAATACATATTTTAAAAAGGGATTTTTAAAAAATAGTCAAATTGAGGCAAAAAGAAAGTAGATTTAGGAATCTGATATCAAAGTAGAATTCAAGCCCAGAAGCATTAAATCCGATAGAGCTGAATCCAATATTTCTTCCATATGTTCTCTCCCAAATTCCTGCATTGCCCTTTTTCCTTTTGACATTCTCACCTGTCTTTCTTTGGATCATCCAATGCCTGTCTGAGTGGCCCTTTAATTTCTTTTTTTCTTTGTATGCTTTGCACCCAATGTTTTATAACATAAATCAATCTAACTTAGCTTGGCATTTTCTGTTTCTCATCAACCAAATTCTACATAATGTCATAAAGTCCCAGGAGTCTACAAAGAAAAACAGAAGAAAGTGAGGAAGGCTTCCAATGATAAAATATTAATATGCTTTCTCCTTTTTTTTCTTCCCTCCTTTCTTTCTTTCAAAGAGACATTTATACAAAAAAAAAAAAAAAACCCACGAAATTCTTGGAAAGGATAGAAGAGCAACAAAAGTAAGAAGCTGTTAGAAAGCTAAAAGCTGACACTCTCCTTGGACTGCACAAGCATCCCATTGTGGTAGTAGCAGTGTTAGTTGCCCAGTCGTGTCCGACTCCTTGCAACACTATGGATGAGGCTCCTCTGCCCATGGAATTCTCCAGGCAGGAATCCTGGAGCGGGTGCCATTTCCTATTCCGGGGGTCTTCCCAACCCAACTCTAGCCCAGATTGCTAGAGGCACAGGTGCTGATACTTCAGGTCTCTTACCTCACGGCCCCTACTGAGAAAACAGACTCTGCTGGGGCCACAATCTCTTACAGTCACTGGCCTCTGCTGTGGCCTCTAACATTGCTAGAACAAGAAGAATGACTTTTCTCTTCCTGTCTTCTTATGTGCCCGCCTTCTGTTAGCTAAGACTAACTAGAACCTAAATAGCAAGGGAATCTGAGAAAAGCCCCCTTTGAAAAAAAAAGAAAAAAAAACTGAATAAGAAAGACTGATGCTAAAGCTGAAACTCCAATTCTTTGGCCACCTGATGCAAAGAACTGATTCATTAGAAAAGACCCTGATGCTGGGAGAGATTGAAGGCAGGAGAAGGGGACACAGAGGATGAGATGGTTGGATGGCATCGCTGACTCAATGGACATGAGTTTGAGAAAAACTCCTGGAGTTGGTGATGGACAGGGAGGCCTGGTGTGTTCCAGTTCATGGGGTCGCAAAGAGTCAGACACTACTGAGCAACTGAATTGAACTGAGAATATCATTTTTAAAGCTCCCAAGCTTCTATGACACAGAAGAGACTATAGAAGGAAGAATTTGAGGCTACAGACAAGAGACTATTATCAATAGTTTACCTTAATAGCTAGGTGGCTATCATCTACCCCGTTACCTATCTTCTATCTATTCAATGTGTTTAAAAGGCTACTCAATAGAAAGTTATTCTTTTATGATAGAATTAATAATGATTCAAACATATGCTTATTAAGTTTTATAGATTTATATACATTTTCATGTAAATACAATGCTGGAGTAGACTTGTTTTAAATAACAACATTTTGACAGTTAATACATTTCCTATTTTGAAGATTCTCTTTTTCTCTTTTCTTCTTTTTGTTTTCTTTTAATATTCCTGAAGTTGAGATCCATTTAAATGAATTTGGAAACAGAAGTTAATTTGTTATGGAATCCATATCATTAAATGACTAGCTCAAAATACTGTACAATTACACTCATTTCACATGCTAGTAAAGTGATGCTCAAAATTCTCCAAGCCAGGCTTCAGCAATACGTGAACTGTGAACTACCAGATGTTCAAGCTGGTTTTAGAAAAGGCAGAGGAACCAGAGATCAAATTGCCAACATCTGCTGAATTATCGAAAAAGCAAGAGAATTCCAAAAAAACATCTGTTTCTGCTTTATCGACTATGCCAAAGCCTTTGAGTGTGTAGATCACAATAAACTGTGGAAAATTCTGAAAGAGATGGGAATAACAGACCAGCTGACCTGTCTCTTGAGGAACCTGTATGCAGGTCAGGAAGCAACAGTTAGAACTGGATATGGAACAACAGACTGGTTCCAAATAGGAAAAGGATTAGGTCAAGGCTATATATTGTCACCCTGATTATTTAACTTATATGCAGAGAACATCATGAGAAATGCTGGGTTGGAAGAAGCACAAGCTGGAATCAAGATTGCCAGGAGAAATATCAATGACCTCAGAAATGCAGATGACACCACCCTTATGGCAGAAAGTGAAGAGGAACTAAAAAGCCTCTTGATGAAAGTGAAAGAGGAGAGTAAAAAAGTTGGCTTAAAGCCCAACATTCAGAAAACTAAGATCATGGCATCTGGTCCCATCATTTCATGGGAAATAAATGGAGAAATAGTGGAAACAGGGTCATGTTTTATTTTTCAGGGCTTCAAAATCACTGCAGATGGTGATTGCAGCCATGAAATCAAAAGACACTTACTCCTTGGAAAGAAAGTTATGGCCAACCTAGATAGCATATCGAAAAGCAGAGGATTACTTTACCAACAAAGGTCCGTCTAGTCAAGGATATGGTTTTTCCAGTGATCACTGTATGGATATGAGAGTTGGACTATAAAGGAAACTGAGCACTGAAGAATTGATGCTTTTGAACTTTGGTGTTGGAGAAGACTCTTGAGAGTCCCTTGGACTTCAAGGAGCTCCAACCAGTCCATCCTAAAGGAGATCAGTCCTGGGTGTTCAATGGAAGGACTGATGTTGAAGCTGAAACTCCAATACTTTGGCCACCTCATGCAAAGAGTTGACTCATTGGAAAAGATCCTAATGCTGGGAAGGATTGGGAGCAGGAAGAGAAGGGGACGACAGAGAGTGAGTTGGCTGAATGGCATCACCAACTCGATGGACATGGGTTTGGATGGACTCCAGGAGTTGGTGATGGACAGCGAGGCCTGGCATGCTGCAATTCATGGGGTAGCAAAGAGTCAGACATGACTGAGCCACTGAACTGAACTGACTGATAATTTTTAAAAGATGGTGTGTACATTCTGTGCAGTTCACTGTGTCATCTGGCCAAATACATTATTGTCTCTTGCAGTTTATCTGATGACTTTTCTAGAAGTTTCTTTAGTGAGATTAGGCTACTAGTTGAAGTAAAGAAGGAAAAAAATTGTTGACTATTTATAGTAAGTGTGTTTAGCAAAGACATAGTTATGCGAATTTTTTTTAGATAAATATATCCATGAAATACCACCATATTGAAATAGTTTCCTTTTTCCTAACTCTTCTAGGAATATGTTAGTAATAAAGGGCTTCTTTGCTAAAAATTTTGCTAATAATATAAAACAGCATTAATTTAGTAACTGATATATGTATATGACAGGGCTTCCCAGGTGGTGCTAATGGTAAAGTACCCACCTGCCAATGTAGGAGACCTAAGAGACTTGGGTTTGACCCCTGGGTCGGGAAAATTCCCTGGAGAAGGGAAAGGCAACCCACTCCAGTATTCTTGCCTGTAGAATGCCATGGGCAGAGGAGACTGACGAGTCATGGTCTGTGGGGTCTCACAGAGTTGGACACGACTGAAGCAACTTACCACTCACTGCATACACACATATGTGTCTGATAAACATTACAAGCCCCAGTGTGTCTGTATTTGACCTTCTTTTCAGAATATGTGTAAGCCTTAACTGGTGATTGTGAAATATGAGATAAACCTCTAACTTGATTTTGTCAAGTTTAGGTAGGTCATAGTTCTAAAGATATTATTGTTAAATTTGGTAATATTCTTGTATCCTCCTTATTCATACTTCAGGCACTCTAACTGTGACTGCACAAGGCTGATTCTGAATCCCAAGGTCATAAGATACCAAAGGTCTTGCTATTTGTTCCCTGGGAACAAGGACATATTTCCTTTCCCTTTCCATACAACTTTTTCTCCCTGTTTATTCTTTGCCTAGGGTATTGTATGTTCTGCTTCCTTTGTAACCATTTTCTGTAGTCAACTTCTCCCTATGGACCTTTCCTAGATCATTTTATTTACATTGAGAATCAGTGATAACTGCCATGTTTTAATATGTTATATTGCTAAGAGCATGAGGTGTGACTAAAACGACCTGCATTTTAATCACAAAGCTAGCACTTACTAAAGTAGGTATAACACAGGAATTTATGTAATATTCCTTAGCCTCAGTTTTCTTATTTGAAAAGTATAACTACCAATAATATGGACTGTGTAAAGTGGTTGTCACCTTTAGAAACTACTCAAATCAGCCTATTATCATGTTTACTGACCCACAAAATCTCTTAATTTGAACTATCATTAGTCACATCTGACTTTCAAAATCTTTGTTGTTGATTATAAGAGAATGTTGCAAATGTTTCAAAACACAAAAAGAAAAAAAATGAACTCATCAGCAGTATAATGATCCATAATTTCAAATTTCATACATATTTAATTTTATGAACTTATAATTCTTATAATTTAACTTTTCCTGACCATATTCAGCTACCTTTATATTGAAAAGTAATAAGCTAAATATAAGATAACATAAAATGCTTAAATATGTGAACATGTAGGGATACAAAAAAAAAAAAAACCTAAAATTTTAATTTTCACAAATTTTGCTTCTTTTTGAGAATTGATTGTTGTTTAGTCGCTAAGTCATGTCCAACTCTTTGTGACCACATGGACGATAGCCCACTTTGCTCTGTCCACGGGATTTCCCAGGCAAGAATACAGGCCATTTCTTGTGGGTTGCCATTTCCTTCTCCAGGGAATCTTCCTGACCTACGGGTCAGATCCATGTCTCCTGCATTGTCAGGTGGTTTCTTTACCACTGAGCCACCAGGGAAGCCTTTGGGAATTGATATTTATACATATTATGGTCTCTTTACCACAATAGTGATGATGCTTGAAAATACAACTCTTTTCAGGGACAATCATGGCAAAGAAGGTGGGGCTACTTACTTTTCTCTGGTTCATCAGATAAAACTGTCAGTTTCAATACTTAAAGAATGAAATTGTGTTGCTTCCTTGTGTTTTTCCCTAACGCATTCATATTTTGTCCCATTAAATTGCAGCTGAACCCATATTAGACACTGCTGTTTCGTGTTCTAAATGATGGAGCTATATTACTAAATAAGATGCCATTCCTCTACTATTTTTTATTTTTTATGCCACATACTCTAGAAGTGTTTGTTGGAGTTCTCCACTTCATTTGTATATATTATTCTTATCTAAATATTTTTAATTATTACAATACTTCGCTTGCATACTTCCCATCATCTGTCATTATTGCTTTAAAGGAGAGGTCGTTAGGAATTTAATGTGCACTGTTCTTATGTCTCTGGTTTATTTTGTTATTGTTTAAAGCTGTTAATCTAGCTACAAAGTTGCACAGATTTTTTTCCCAATAAAATCTATTATTTTTTGCAGTTATCTCTATCACACAATGTTTAAATGACACAGGTGATATTATAGCAGAAACAGCAGTAGTCACCTCCAAAGAAAGAGTACTTTTCATAGATGGCCCTGGTATTAGCAGTGAAGTATGGAACAGCAAGGTTACACTTCAATCTCTTTCCTGACAGAGCATGTGCCAGTTTTAAAAGCTATGACAGCTTGCCAAGACTGAAACCCTGGGGGTCCTCCCCCTCATTGGGGAGATCAGTAGACAGCCACCAACATCATGAGGCTCTTGGATCAACCTCAGAGAAGAAAATCAATATTTCGAGAAAGAGAAGGTAACCTGGGGAGTGATACTTGGCACTTTGCCTCATGGAGCATGTGTTACTTTGAAAAGGTACACAATTCAGAGAGTGTCCTGCCAGTAGCAGAAAAGATAAGAGACGCACTAAATGATAAATGAGATCATGCTAGCAAAATGTTTTAGCATGACAAAATGTATAAAGGCCAAATAATAAATATGGAAAAGAATAAAATAGTCATCTTGTAGATAAGATATTGAATTCATTCTTAAGACTCTTATAAGTGAAAAGCGATTTTTTTTCTTTTGAAATTGTTGAGATGGTCTGACAATCTTGCAAAACTGCATCAATTAGCAAGCCTAATAGTAGATGATCTCTTCGAGAGCTGAAGGAGCTTAAGTGTGTAGTTTAATGTCATCAGGATGCTCCCAAGAGATGTTTCTGCATGCAGATCTTGTAAAGCAATTTCAGAAGACTCATACTCAACCACTCACATCACTGACAAGTCTAATTCTTAAAGATGGCCTAACAAGATATCATGTTATTTCTTTGTAAAGTTTGAAATACTTTGCTTAGCTAAACAAGAGAACAAAAGATCATCCATAGAGTTGCAAAGAAATAAGAAAGTTTCCTCTTATGTAACCATATATTTTAATCTAATATATAAGATAATTTTTCTATTTAAATGACTGCTTTCTTAAGTAAATAAGCTGTTTAATTTTGTGGCTGTTCTTAATATAAGACTGGAAGGAGAACACAATGATTGTAAACATGGAAAACAGAGCTTGACTTACTTCAATCCTGTCATTCTACACACAAATCATTTTCTTAGTTTGACTGAAGCATCCCTTCATCTATTTTCCCCCTTTCTTTAGATAATAGATTGCATTAATTTAGATGCATGCATCTATTATGTTTTTCCTTTTTTTGTAATGTCATGTACTGGGATGAAAGGCATGAATTCTATCTGAAGCTAGCTCAAATAATTCCACTAATTAATTAATCCTCAAAATGAACAAATGTACCTGGATTCTTGTGTGTCAGTAAAAGTCTGTGCCTGGAATTTTAGAAATTAACTTCCACGTAAATGTAAGGTTTGTGAAAAGATCAGTAATACATACACAATTTTAGCCACACATTCCTGCATATTATATAACATTGTATATAACATTGTATATAACAACAGGGATTCCAAGGTGGCTCAGTGGTAAAGAATCCAGACACCAAAGCAGGAGACACAAGTTTGATCCCTGGGTCAAGACAATCCCCTGGAGAAGGAAGTGGCAACCCACTGCAGTATTCTTTTCTAGGGAAACCCAACAACAGAGGTTCCTGGCAGGCTACTGGCCATGGAATGGCAAAGAGTTGGACACACTTGGTGAAAAAAACAAAAACAAAACACATATATAACATCATACAATCATCTCTTAATATTGCCCATTCTGTGAACAGACTGATTCTTCCACCAAGGTGGTCAAGGGAAGACATTTTATTTTTTTTTATTTATTTATTTTAATTTTCTTTACATTATCGTGTTGGTTTTGCCATACATTGACATGAATCTGCCATGGGTATACAAGTGTTCCCCTTCCAGAACCCCCCTCCCACTTCCCTCCCGATTTCCTCTCTCTGGGTAAGGTGAAAACCAAAAGGAATGACCTAGTGTCATATGGAGAAAAACTGACGCTCTAAGAGGGAGAAGACAGACATAGAGGATGTCTTTTATTAGGCAAGAGGATTTGAGATCTGGTGCCCAAGAGGAAGGTTTGTCTTTAGATAATTACTCTGAGAGTGACTCTATCTATAAGAGAGAAAGCAAAGCACAAGGCTAAGCAGAAAAATAGTAGATAAACATCTTTATCTCTGTAGATGTCACTAACAGGCAGTATTTTTAGAGCTGGCTAGATTTTTGCATCAGTAAATCACTGTATGAACCACCAAGTTAAAAAAGCAGAATGAGACCCACTGTTACCAATTAGTGTATAACCCCCAACTATCTCAATTCATCATTACAAAAGAAAGCTAGCCATTTTGAGTGCTTACTCTAAGCCAAACATTGTAGGAAGTAATTTACATATGTTATATCTTTTAATCCTTAGAATATCCCTAAAGATGTGATTAGTTTTCACATAAGGAAACAGGTTTAAAGAAATTAAGAAGCTTATCAGAGGCCACACTGTAAGTAAATGCAGATCTTGGCCTCCAAACCTGCTCTTTCAGAGTCAAAAGCCAGTGCTATGCATACTTCATCATAATCACTTTTTCCTATTAATGCATATTCATAATTTAATACTTTCACTTTCCTAGGGCCTCTGTGGATAACTGACACAGAACAAACTACTCTGCTGCTAACCGTGAAAACTTAGTTATATTCTGATACACGTAGCTAAACTTTGCTTGTTTTGGACAATATGAGAGTAAAGTTAAATGAGGATAAAAAGAGAAAAACAATAGTAGTTTATGCAATTAATAAACCTCCAGCAATTCTTCTACCCAGAGTTTGAAATGACTGTGAGTCTTATCAGTGCTATGAAGGCCTGCTGTTCAATCTAATTAAATGTCCAACAGCAAAGAGAGATTTTTGTTTTTCTTGTTTAACTTCTTTTTTTATATAGAGTACTGAGGAAAAGAACACTTATCTGCATTTGTAATTTTAAAAATATACACTTCCTTGTATGTCTTCAGGTCTAAGTAATATTTTGCCTTGGAAATTTAAAATCACTAAAGAAATTGGAAATGTGTGTTAGATAATATATTGCCTATTTTCCTGGAACCAGAAGTAGACATAAGAACAGGACTTGCATTTTATAAAGTTGCATAATATTTTAAAATAAGCATGATTTATATTTAGGAAATGCTTTTCTTCATATAGCTCCCAGCATTGTGGTAGAATGAATATTTTTTATTTGATGAATAGAGGTTAACATTTATCAGAAAAATTATCCTTGTTCTTTCTTTGTTGTTCACAAATTAATTAAAATAAAGCAAGTCCATTTAAAAAATTCCTATTTCTAATACTTAAAAATATAGTATGACCTCCAAAATTTTGTTCATTGACCTATGCAAAATGTCTTTATATATTGTAGTGTTGGCTATTAAATCAATTATAGATTTTCACCAAATTAGAAAATCACTATACTTTTTGCATGGTCTTCACTGTTTGCCACTTTTTAGTTAATGTTTTATGCTTTTTTATCTCAAGGTATTGCTCAAAAAGGTACACATTTCATAGTAGGTAACAAAAAAGTTATTTATGACAATAAATAAGTAAATCCTCGTTAAACCATTTCACTGAAGGAAAGTTACAGAGGAATAAATAATGTTACTGGGGTCCATGGTGGAGTTTAATAAAATAGACTTAGCTCCCACACACACATTCCTTCTTCAACATCTGTTGGTTCAAGGAGAATAGAAGGCCTCAAATTCTGGACAAATCCAGGAAATTGTTCAGCTTAGAAGATAAATTAAAATCCTGCCTTACCATTTCATTGATGAGTCAGCCTGTGTTACTATGAAAACTGTTCCTGTAGGTATATGTTCAAAATCCCTCATTCCCTTTGATGGACTTGATGGCGTCCCCATTCTAAGATGTTGTGTGTATTCACATTGACCTATTTTTGGTAGCATGTTCTTTAAATCCAAGGACTTGGGAACCCACCAGATACTTAGTGACTAGCTGACTCTATTCATTAATGACAAGGCTCTGAATAAACTTTATCTCTTTGAACTTCAAAATTCTCATCATTTTTAAAGGGAAAATAATATTAGCCATTTATGAATAAATGGATATAGAAGAGACTAAGGGAAAGAGTGCAGGTAAAGCTCTTAGCATAGACACTAGCACACCATGAGTACAAAGAATATAAATACCATTATTTCAAAATTATTCTTGGGTAGTTGTAGACATTAATAGATAACTAAATTATGTATCAATTGAAAAAATATTAGAACATGTTAAAATACAGACCATTTTGTTCCATTTTGTCAAAAATTATATTTTATCCTACTTTACATGAAATATTCCAAACTGTAAACTTACATTTTGTTTAAAACAATTATTTTTGCTAAATCATTTAACCTTAGTAAATATAAATAGTTCCACGTTGTATAATGTTATACAACAATAACTTTTGCTTAGAATGTACATAATGCTTCACTTTCTAAAAATTACTAACTACAATATTTGCCTATTTTGACTCCATGCTGTGCTGTGCTTAGTTTTTTGGTTGTGTCTGACTCTTTGTGACTCCATGGGCTATAGCCATCCAGGGTCCTCTGTGCATGGGGATTCTCCAGGCAAGAATACTGGAGCGGGTTGCCATGCCTTCCTCCAGGGGATCTTCCCAGCCCAGGGATCGAACCCAGATTTCTTACATTGCAGGTGGATTCTTTACCTTCTGAGCCACCAGGGAAACTACAGACCAGCTTTCATAAACTTAACTGAAAACTATACCTGCAAATTTGAGAACTCATACACCACCCAGTGCCCCCATAGCCAGACATATGTCTTATTCTAAAAACCACGATACCCTTTGATAAGTGAATTATTGCCTCAGTTCACGATGCCCGAGTTCTTGTCTTGGTCACGTGGTCAAGGTCTTGACTGTATTGCTTGGTGTTCAATTTGGTTCTCAAAAATTTCTTTTATAAGAACTAAAATCCTTTATCAAATATCAGGTATGGGCCTGAAGACTTACTCCTGACACATTTCTCTCATGGTTTCTTGCTGCTTGGTAGCTAACTACAGTTGTTTTCATCCTGGGACTGTTCTCTGCTATTGGGAACTCTTCCCAGTGTCAAATCCTAACAAACCTGGAATCTTATTGTTATTATTTGAGTGTGTGCTGGGAGTAATGGAGATCCTAGGTCTGGCTCTCTTCTTTCTCTGCTTCCAAATGCACACACAGGTTACTCGTCGCCCCAGGGCGGTGCATCCTTCTCCTCCCGTCCTCCTTACCATCCTGTCACAAGCATCCTCATCTACACAGGTGGCCTTTCATTTTTCTGATTTCCTTGCTGCACTTACATTATCAGACAGGTTAAATTGTTTTCTGTTTCACAGACCATCTAAAATTAGATGTGTCTTTCATTTACTAAAAGCCAAGGGGCTGCCTAGTATGCAAAATGCCCCGGGAGGAACACCAAGATGATGCATCTCAGAGGGGAGACACCTACACGAAGTTCAAGAACAAAAGAGAGAGGGAGCTTTTTCCAACTGGGTTTGAGAGTGTGAACCAGATCATGTGTTCTGTAAGAATGGGGAGCTTCTGTATTTTAATTTGCATTCTATTCCAAGTACCTTACAAAGGGCCCAGCAACATTCTGGCTGAATAGTGGAGGCATCAAAGCTTCTAGTGGAAGGTGGGTTTATTCTGGGGCTGAAGGCTAGATTGGGTTTCTGCTCACAGAGGTTTGTTTCATTTGGTGGGTGGAATAATATAAATAAACAGAGAAAATATTCCTGGCATGTTCAGAACCCTGAGAGATGTCTCATGGGCTTTTTCTACTCTGTTTCCTGAAGAGTTTCACAGAAATAACAGGTTGAATGAAGTGTTTCAGTGAAGACAGAATACTGCCAAATAGTACTGTGGAGATATTGATTCAGCAGTTTTGGTAGAGGTGAATTTTGAAGGAGAGATTGATAAGATCACCTATTTGTGTGTAGGAGAGTAGAGAAAAGGCAAGAAATAAGCTTTGGGAAATACATATGTTTAGAAGGTGATATAAGAAAGAAGGTCTTTAAAGGAATGGAATCATAAACTCCTGACTCTGGTAAGTATCCTAAAATCCCTTTGCTGCCTGGGGACATTAAGGTCTGGAGAGATAAAGAGTCTTGAGGCTTGTGATTTGAACTCCAAATGAAGAAAATGAAGCATCTGAAGTTTCAGAAGAGGATCAGAATATGTAACATGCAGCAACAGATGGTGAATGAGAGTGGAGAAGTAACCACAGACCTCTTCAAAGAAGTCTGATGCTATATAGGAAGGTGTGCATGTATGCTAAACTGCTTCAGTCATGTCTAACTCTTTGCCACTCTATGGTCTGTAGCCCACCAGGCTCCTCTTTACATGGGATTCTCCAGGCAAGAATACTGGGGTGGCTTGTCATTCCCTGCTCCAGGGGATCTTCCCATCCCAGGGATCGAATCTGTGTGTCTTACATCTCCTGCATTTGTAGGTGGCTTCTTTACCACTAGCATCACCTGGGAAGCCCCGACAAAGACAGACAAGGCCAAATTCTTACAAAAATATCCTGTTTAATAGCAAATATCAAGAATTCAAATTTTCTTTGATAACAGCATGAAATACATTTAAACTTACTAAAACAATAAACATTTTTACTGTAAAAGAATCCATCTAAACACTACCTCTACATACTGCCTTCTACCTTGATCTTCAATATTTTAGTTAGTCACACTGTTATAAGTCAATCAATCAGTAGACTTCAGGAAGGATTGATTATTGAAGCAGAAAAGGTGAGCAGAAAATTTAGTTACTAGTAAAAAGGCATCAGGAAACATCTTAGAAAGAATATATTCCATTATAAACTTATGTAATTGGAGAAGTTTGCAAAGCAAATTTTTAAAACAGGTTTTATCAGATAAAATAACATCACAAGATGCAATTTAAAGCATGTCCTAAATATTTTAATGAAGATAATATTATTTTATAAAATTTGTGGGGATCATTCAAGTTAGGTATTAAACATTCTTCAATAATGTCCAACTTTCTCCTTATCCAAGACAAATAAAAGCAAAAACAAAACCAACAAAAAACAACAAATGTGTTGAACCAAGGCTGGAGCCAAAACAAAATTGATGCCCAGTTGTGGATGTGACTGGTGATAGAACCAAGGTCTGATGTTGTAAAGAGCAATATTGCATAGGAACCTGGAATGTTAGGTCCATGAATCAAGGCAAATTGGAAGTGGCCCAACAGTAGATGGCAAGAGTGAACATTGACATTCTAGGAATCAGTGAACTAAAATGGACTGGAATGGGTGAATTTAACTCAGATGACCATTATATCTACTACTGTGGGCAGAAATCCCTTAGAAAAACGGGAGTAGCCATGCTGGTCAAAAAAAGAGTCCAAAAGGCAGTACTTAGATGCAATCTCAAAAATTATAGAAAGATCTCTGTTCGTTTCCAAGGCAAACCAATGAATATCATAGTAATCCAAGCCTATGCCCCAAATAGTAATGTTGAAGAAGCTGACGTTGAACGGTTCTATGAAGACCTACAAGATCTTTTAGAACTAACACCCCCAAAAATGTCCTTTTCATTATAGGGGACTGGAATGCAAAAGTAGGAAGTCAGGAAACACCTGGAGTAACATGCAAATTTGGCCTTGGAGTACAGAACGAAGCAGGGCAAAGGCTCATGGAGTCTTGCGAAGAAAACACACTGGTCATAGCAAACACCCTCTTGCAAAAACACCAGAGAAGACTCTACACATGGACATCACCAAATGGTCAACACCAAAATCAGATTGATTAAATTCTTTGCAGCCAAAGATGGAGAAGCTCTATACAGTCAGCAGAAACAAGCCTGGGAGCTGACTGTGGCTCAGATCATGAGCTCCTTATTGCCAATTTCAGACTGAAATTAAAGAAAATAGGGAAAACCACTAGACCATTCAGGTGTGACCTGAACCAAATCCCTTATAATTATACAGTGGAAGTGAGAAATAGATTTAAGGGACTAGATCTGATAGAGAGAGTGCCTGATGAACTATGGACGGGGGTTCGTGATATACAGGAGACAGGGATTAAGACCATCCTCAAGAAAAAGAAATGCAAAAAAGCAAAATGGCTGTCTGAGGAGGCCTTACAAATAGCTGTGAAAAGGAGAGACGTGAAAAGCAAAGGAGAAAAGGAAAAATATTTCCATCTGAATGCAGAGTTCCAAAGAATAACAAGGAGAAATAAGAAAGCCTTCCTCAGTGATCAATGCAAAGAAATAGAGGAAAACAACAGTATGGGAAAGACTAGAGATGTCAGCAACAGTATGGGAAAGACTAGAGATCTCTTCAAGACAATTAGAGATACCAAGGGAACATTTTATGCAAAGATGGTCTTGATAAAAGCCAGAAATGGTATGGACCTAACAGAAGTGTAGGATATTAAGAAGTGGCAAGAATACACAGAAGAACTGGACAAAAAAGATCTTCACGACTCAAGCATCATGATGGTGTGATCACTCACCTAGAGCCAGACATCCTGGAATGTGAAGTCAAGTGGGCCTTAGAAAGCATTACTACAAACAAAGCTAGTGGAGGTGATGGAATTACAGTTGAGTTATTTCAAATCCTAAAGGATGATGGTGTAAAAGTGCTGCACTCAATATGCCAGCAAATTTGGAAAACTTAGAAATGGCCACAGGACTGGAAAATGTCAGTTTTCATTCCTATCCCAAAGAAAGGCAATGCCAAAGAATGCTCAAACTCCCGCAAAATTGGACTCATCTCACACGCTAGTAAAGAAGTGCTCAAAATTCTCCAAGCCAGGCTTCAGCAATACGTGAACCATGAACTTCCAGATGTTCAAGCTGGTTTTAGAAAAGGCAGAGGAACCAGAGATCAAATTGCCAACATCTGCTGGATTATTGAAAAAGCAAGAGAGTTCAAGAAAACCATCTACTTCTGCTTTATTGACTATGTGAAAGCCTTTGTCTGTGTGCATCACAATAAACTGTGGAAATTTCTGAAAGAGATGGGACTACCAGACCATCTGACCTGTCCTTGAGAAACCTGTATGCAGGTCGGGAAGCAACAGTTAGAACTGGAAATGGAACAGGCTGGTTCCAAACAGGAAAAGGAGAACATTAAGGCTGTTATTGTCACCTTGCTTATTTAACTTATATGCAGAGTACATCATGAGAAACGCTGGGCTGGAAGAAGCACAAGCTGGAAGCAAGATTTCTGGGAGAAATATCAATAACCTCAGATATGCAGATGACACCACCCTTATGGCAGAAAGTGACTAAGAACTAAAGAGCCTCTTGATGAAAGTGAAAGAGCAGAGTGAAAAAGTTGGCTTAAGGCTCAACATTCAGAAAACTAAGATCATCTGGTCCCATCACTTCATAGCAAATAGATGGGGAAACAGTGGAAACAGTGTCAGATTTTATTTTTTTGGGCTCCAAAATCACTGCAGATGGTGATTGCAACCATGAAATGAAAAAGACGTTTACTCCTTGGAAGAAGAGTTATGGCCAACTTAGATAGCATATTGAAAAGCAGAGACATTACTTTGCCAACAAAGGTCCTTCTAATCAAGGCTATGTTTTTTCCAGTAGTCGTGTATGGGTGTGAGAGTTGGACTATAAAAAAAGCTGAATACTGAAGAATTGATACTTTTGAACTGTGGTGTTGGAGAAGACTCTTGAGAGTCCCTTGCACTGCAAGGAGCTCCAACCAGTCCATCCTAAAGGATATCAGTCCTGGGTGTTTATTGGAAGGACTGATGTTGAAGCTACAACTCCAATACTTTGGCCACCTCATGCGAAGTGTTGAATCATTGGAAAAGACCCTGATGCTCGGAAGGATTGGCTGCTGGAGAAGAAGGGAACAATCAAGGATGAGATAGCTGGATGGCATCACTGACTCAATGAACATGAGTTTGGGTAGACTCTGGGAGTTGGTGATGGACAGGGAGGCCTGGCGTGCTACAGTTCATGGGGGCACAAAGAGTCGGACATGACTGAGCGACTCAAGTTAACTGAACTGAGTGAAATTTCTCATGATTGCCAGATTTCAGGATATGTACTTCATATTCATTATGTACCAAGCATATTACTAGGTGCTTTCACAGATATAATCTTTTTGAAGCTCCAGAATAATCCAGTGACAAGTATTATTTATATTTCCTATGCAAAGAAAGCCTGTTCAAGTAATCTGAGTTGAGTGACAACTCAGCAAGTGACAAATGGACTCATTGCAGGGACAGTGTCTCATAATTGACATCTCATCTCATCCACCTATATAGTATTTATTATTTATATGTTTTAATCACCATTGAATAAGTCATATATCATTCAATATAATTAAACATGAATTCTGTGTTTACAGTCACTTGTCATGGCAGGTTCATATGAAGATTTATGATATACAGTGGTAATACTGTCTATGTACACCTCCTGATTTTGCAGTTTATATGATTACTTTTTCTTAGCCAGGAAGTACTGATCTAGAAGATCCAGCATACTACCCAAGGCTGGCACTGGTCTGCTTAGTTCAACTTGACAAATAACTATGTGTCATGCAGATCTTAGGCAAGGAAGCTTGACATTTTCTCTGTTCTCTTCTAATTACAATCTAGTGGGAAATACAGGTGATAAATGAGTAGCAACAAGGAGAGTATTACGATGGAAAATATGCAGCAGGAAAATCTGATCAGTTTCAAACGCCTTCCTACAGGAAAATTGACAACAGGAGGACAATGAGAAGAATACTGTCATAGAGATAACCAAGATTTCACCTTCAGGAGCAATATCTCCTGAATATTCTTTTTAGAATGTTAAATAAAAAAGCTTTAGTTGCTTTAGTTTTCACAACTTCTAAAATTTATTCTCTTGGTAATTTTACTTGTAACAGAACACTGAGTGCACAGATTTGACTAAGATATAAATTATGCAGTTCAAGTTTTAACCTTTTTAAAATGATATTATGAATCTATATTTTAAAAGAATTAGAAAAATGAATTTTATTGTTAAACACAAAAACAAACAAACAAAAATTATAGGAAATCTGGTGACATACCTGGGGAAGAATTGAAATTAATGTATGGGCTTATGAAGAGGGATTGATTTTATAGCCATGTCAGAATTGATACTAAAACCTGCGTTTACAAAGATAACAAAACACTTGGCGTGTGCCCTTAAAGACTTTAGAGTTCATGGGTGAGAGAGACTTTAAAATGAACCACTGTAGTAATAATGAAAAATTACAACTCTGGAAAACACAGCTGTGTGATCAAATTTATGTCAAAATGTGCTGTATGTTGTATATATTATAAAAATCTATACAAAATGAAATAAAAATGCATAAAACTTATGAAATATATTTTTGCATAAATTCTATAATTATAAACTAAATACATAAAAGTAGGGCATAAAACAATAGATAGTTTAAATTTCCCATTTTGTTTATATATACACATAGGCATCTCAAAAAAGACAAATATAAACAGGAAAACATATTATTTGAATGATAGGTTATGGTGATTTCTAGTTTCTTCTCTTTATTTCTCCAAGTCCCATAGTATTTGATGTAACTATGGATTCCACTTTACTGTAAATGTATCAAGAGAGCATTAATGAAAGTTATTTTAGGCAATCTGGAGGACGATCTTTTGTTAAGTCACGGTAATCTAATTTGCTAAAATAAAGGACTTCTTTTTGTTGACTACTGTTATGCAAGGCTATTACAGTGCTGTCAATTTCTTTTTAATCTCTAGTGTTGGTGAATTTCTCTTCTCTGTATCTTCATTTTATTTGTTTATTTGTTTACTTACTTAAAAAAAGTGTTTTCATTTTGGAGTTAAGTTTAGATTTATAGAAAAATTGTAAAAATAATAGAGAACCCTCTTCTGGTTTCCTCTACTATTAACATTAAGATACTATCTACCTACACTTTACTCATTCAATCTATAAAACCCCTTGTTATTCTCTGAGAAATATATTCTTACAGACATATGAAGTTCTTACCGACATTTTTCAATATGAGAAATAATGTTATGAACATCTTTCAAAATCTAAAACAACTTTTAAAATAGAATTATAAATTATATATATCATTCAATAATTACTATGCAAAATGATTTCATATTGTGATATGTGTTATTTTTAAAAAGTTGGGAGGAAAAAAACTTACATAGCTCATTTTCAACTACTGGCAATGTCTTTTTTGCCAAATTCCACATGCTTTTATTACCCATTGCATATTCAGTGCCCACCAGTAACACTGTTCAGTATTAACTAAATTAGGGACTAATAACCCTAGTTTTACCTTTGTAAATAACTTATAATTAAATGTATATTGTTATAAATTTATAAAATGTTACACTTTTTCTAGAAGATGGATACTATGTAATGCAATATTTCTGAATTTTTTTTTAAGTCTAGAAAGATACGGAATAAAGCTAATAAGAAGTTCTCATAAGTATGCATGTGTGTGTGTGACTTTTTGAGACCCCCAAAGACTATAGCCCACCAGACTCCTCTGTCCATGAGATTTTCCAGGCAGGAATGTTGAGTGGATTGCCATTTCCTTCTCCAGAGGATCTTCTGGACACAGGCATCAAACCCATATTTCCTGTGTCTCCGGCACTGGCAGGCAGATTCTTTAGCACTGAGCCACCTAAAAGAATGTAAAAAGAGATCTTAAATGTTACATTGACTCATTTGCCAGTAACAACAACATAGTGTGTAGATTGAAAGTCAGTAGTTCAAAATTAGCCACTAAGCTACTTTGCTTTAGTTGGAAATGTCTAGAGGGAAAATACAAAACAATTGTATCATTTGTATATGCTTATGAAAAGAACTAAAATCAAGTTGTATTCATTTCAAGGTTTCATTGTTTTGTTTTGTTATTTAAGCAATATAATCATTCTACTGTTCAGGAAGCAGCCTTGATGGCATCAGATTAAGAATCAGACTGGATTATTTGAGTTTGGGTATATATTTACAAATATGGACAGGGAAGCCGTGCATGCTGTGGTTCATGGGGTCACAAAGAGTCAGACACAAGTGAGTAACTGAATTGAACTGAATAACATAGAATTATATATCTGTGATGAATCTTATAAACTATTCCAAGTCTTCTCTGAGAGAGACATTGTGGTAGGAAGGCTAAAGGTTCATGGATCCATATGGAATACTCAAGAGCTGTGCTCTCATAGTGTGTCATATCATGTCAATATATATAGTTAAATATATCATATATATGTGATGTCAAATTTATTGTACCAAAAATGTTTTCTTTTTTGTTTCCATTTTCATAACAACAGTAATCAGATTTTATTCTTCATCATTTTGTCAAATAGTCAAAACACAGTACAGCATTTTAAAACTCTCATGCCATATATAGTGGTTTTTCCATGGATTTCCTTCCTTCTCAATCGAAGTCATTTCTATTTTGTATATGTAATTTTATTTTCTGTCTAAACTCATTTTGAGTTGTGTCTTCATATGCCCTCTTATTCCCCCTGCCCTGCTTATTTTAATTTACCAAGATTGCATGTCACTCAGTTTAGATAATTAGTAGATGGTCAACTACTAAGTAACTTAAAATAATTTGAGTATTTTCAACATTTTGAGGGTCTTATCAACTGAAATTGTGTTCAATAAAAATAAACATTAAAAAAATACTCATGCTCCAGATTAAAGCCAAAGTATTTATAATGCTTGGAAAAAGTAACTCAAGTGGAAACAAAAAATTGGTTAGTTGACTAAGCATATGTTGCTTGGCTAAAGCCCTATGCTGCTCTAGCCCAGTGTAAGTTGAGTTCATGGTGGATTGAGTTAAGCCGCCTTGAATCCGGTCCTTTTTTTAGTTGACTTAACATAGTGTGAAGCAAATGCCTCCTGCTTCATGCTTCTAAGTTTGTGAGGGTTGCAAAATATCAGTGAACTTGCAGAGGAATGAGTCGTCAAGCATAGCAGATCCAGGCCTCTAGACAAAGGCTGGAGCCGTAATAATCTGCCTGGAGACGAAACAGAAGGCAAAATATTGTCCTTCCTCTGCCCAAATAGGCATTTCCTGCAGGTTGAAGGAGCAGCTCATAGATGCATGTGTACTTAACAGGCCTTGCCCTTGTATGGTCTGCTGCCAGGAATAACAATAAACAGTAGCTCATTATACAAGGTGTCATCTCATTACATGAGGTGCTACCCTGGCATATTAAAACCAAAATATTGAAAGCCTAAAAGAAAACATGACTGAAATTAAATGCAAACAACCCTGCCTTTTATTTTAGAAATATTGATCCCCTACAAAAGAGTGGCATGCTTAATGAATATCCTTAATGATTTTACAGTAAGGCAAATCATCTATGAAAGTAACATGGTTAAAAAAGAATGTTATGATCCGGCACCCAATGAAATCCAATATGCTTGTAAGCAACACCAGTTACTATGTTATAACTCTCTGGGAGCAAGAAAGCTACAAAATCAGGAAGGGAAATAAAGCTAATTTATTTTAGCTATAGTTTCAAAGTCGACTAAAATGCTTATAGGGAGCCATGAAAATATTTCCCAAACTAATCTAATCCTGTTCGTAGTAATTACTTTCTTCCTTTCAGGCAAAACACAGTTGACAGAAAACAGCAAATGGTTTTTAAGGGATTTAATAGGGATGAGGTATCATATTCAAAGAAAATTTTCATTACTTTATACCACAACCTCTTGAGACTTTACTTTCATGAACCTTTCCAAATACTTAAGGTATGATTGGGCTATAAAGGATTAAATTAGAAGGAAGATAAATTAGTCAAAGGTTTTGAGATTGGTGCTATTTGAAATGGTCTACAGAGGCTCACAGCAGTTGAAAATGGGCAAAAAAAACCCCAAAACAACAAAACAATGTCATGCATATAGAGAAATGCTTGATACTCATTTAAGGGAAAAGACATTGAATTTGAATAATATAGCCCTAGAAATATCCTGAGCATTACAAATAAAAATTAAGGAATTTCTGGTATGTACCACAGTAATTTTGTGTATTTCTGAACACAACAAATCATAATCCTTCCAGAGATAACTGGCTGAATAATTTAATTTTCTTCACAGAAAAAAAATAAATAAAAAAGGCAAATATATTAATAATTTCTCAGAATCATGTGAGTCCCAAAGGCAAAATATATATATATATATATATATATATATATATATATATAAAGATTATCAGATATACTTCCAAAAACCCAGTCTGTATTTCAGCAAGGTCCAGACTCTGTAAGAACAGACTTAGACCACTAGACGTGGCCAAAGACCTTCAATAGACCTCTATCAATCCCAGGAGTGATCTTAGGTATTAACCTTTATTCTTATAGAATTGTGCAAAATCAAAGCTGAAGAAAAATTTAATACAAATGCAGTTCAGCTATTTCCATCAAAACAAACAAACATTTCAATAGTGGAACTTCTTTAGTCCTTTAATTGACCTTATAAAAATTATATTTTTGCCCATTTAATTAATAAAAATACAGCATTCAAACAGTTCAAAGGATTCTCATGGTTTTCTAGGCCAGATGGCGGTAGATTTCAAATTCCAATATTATAATGTAGCATCTCATTTGCAGTACTATAGCAATATGAGAAAATGTCATGGAGACATGGTTAAAACTCTCCTGATTTAATTTCAGTAATTTTCAAAGCCCCTAAAATGAGATACTTATTGCAGAAGATTAAGAAATGCAATACAAATATATAATCTATTTACATATACATTATAAAATAAAAATAATGTCTTTTGCTTGTTTTATTTTACTCCTACCTATATTTTATCTTGTATATTTACATTAGGATAGAGGTAGAAAAAACAATTTGCAAAAATTTAACTTAGAGTCATAACATAGAGAATCATTTAAGATATGTTGTGATGGGATGTTAATGTTTGATTCCAAATAAAATCTGAGTGGATTTTCAATTAAAATCCATTGTAATGGCTAATGGAACAATAGGAACAGCAAGGATCGTGGGATCAGGCAGAAATTGAAGGAAATAGTGATGTGGCTTGCAAGAGAAATGTGCTTTTATTCAACTTTTTCCTTTAACTTGCTCTATGAATTTAAATTGTTTTGGGGGACCAATCCAATCCAAATACTAACAGTTTTCATCTTTGTGTTTATGCCTTTGGTTAAGCCTGTCTGCTTCAGTGTGGGAAGAATCTGTGACTTACTACTATCTAATCATGTTTGCTAAAGGTTATGAGATGTTTGACAATATATAAAGGGTTTTTATTTTGTCTTTTTTTTTTAAAGCAGGTTAGAGCAAGAAATTCTCCTTGTGGCTTAATAAAATAAGTGGCCATGCTAGAGAATCCTTTGTGGCAGAGAAATTCTGATAATCTCTAGGGAAAGCAAAAAGCCAGTGTCCTAGGAATATAGCTGGGTTTCCCTGGTGGCTCAGCCAGTAAAGAATCAGCCTGCAATGAAGGAGACCTGAGTTTGATCCCTGGGTTGGGAAGATCCCCAGGAAGAGGGAATGGCTACCCACTCCAATATTCTTGACTGAAGAATTCCATGGACAGGGGAGCCTGCCGGGCTGAAGCATGTCCATGGACATGATTGAGTGACTTTTACTTTTTTAGGAATATGACTCTGTGACAATGAATTCTACCAACAACTTGAATGAACTTGCAAGAAGAGCCTTCCCCTGTGTAGCTTCTAAAGGCGACTGCAACCTTGCTGACACCTTGTTAGTAGCCTGTGAGACCCTAAGGAAAATATCCAGCTGTGTATTCAACCCAGGCCAGTATTCTTGTCTGGAAAATTCCATGGACAGTGGAGCCCGGGGGAGTACAGTCCATGTGGGGCCAAAGAGTCAGACACAACTGAATGACTGAGCACACACATGCACTACTAACCCACAGAGAGGAGGATATAGAAAATGTAGCTTTAAATCATTATTTGCAGTAATTTGTTGTATAACATTAGAGAACTTACACAACAGTTTACCTCTTTATTGCCTTTGGGCCTGAGTTGAAAAATTAAGTACATTTTAGGTAAGTATTTTTCCAAAAATTTTTCTTGGTTGTAAGGGTCCGAGATTTGAAGATTGTCACCTTTGGAGAAGTAAATGCCCTCGTTTAAGCAAGAAGATCGTGAGTCTGAAATATAAACCCATAAAGACATATAAGTGCTTCTCAGGTCGTGCTAATGGTAAAGAACCCCCCGCCAGTGCAAGAGACATAAGAGATGTGAGTTTGATCCCTGGGTCAAGAAAATCCCCTGGAGGAGGGCATGGCAACCCTGTCCAGTATCCTTGCCTGGAGAGTCCCACGGGCAGAGCAGCCTGGCGGGCTGCAGTCCATGGGGTCGCAAAGAGTCAGACACGACTGAAATGACTTAGCACGCATGTGCACAAAGGCATATGGGGTGCAAAGACTGTAAAAGGCGGCTGAATTTGATCTCTGTGTTACCGATCATACGGCGGTTCTGGTTCAGTGTCCTCTTTCAAGGAATCTGAACAACGTCCCTTTGAGCCATTCGGCAGATTGCCTTAGTAAAGGCAGTTATTCATTATCCCCACTCATTGGGAAATTGTCCTATAGACTAGGAAGGTGTCTGACTGCTGTGGCAGATGGTCCTCTTAAAACTGACACAACACTAGTTCCTTAAATTCACAGTTCAATGCATTTAACCTTCTTTACCTAGTGAGACTTCTCCATCTCCGTTAAATTCCGTCTTCAAGTTCTAGGGTAAGTATGGGTGTTTACAGATTCGTTCACAGTTTTCCTTCATGCCTCCCACCAGATTCACAAAACTGAATTACATTTATCCCCCAGATTTAGACCATACCCCTAATCCGTAACATGCAGGTTTTATTTAAAGAATTCTCTCTACGTGCTTACTACTTGGTTCATTGTTTTAAAATATGAGAATAGCATGTTTTCCCCTGATTCTTTTGCAAAAGGAAGAATCCATAAAATATCAGTTTGCTACTTTGTGGCTACAATTTATATATTTATATAAATTTTTATTACTTATATATATATATTTATATAAATATATAGATATAGATAGAGATATATTTATAGTCTGGAAACCTGCTACACTTAAGTTGCATCAACATTTCCCCAGGATAAAAGCCAAGGGAAAAAAAATTGGAGTTGAGAAATATGAACTAGTATAAAAGTATCTCTGCTAAACAAAAGTGAATGAAGCATAAGCACATAGTCATGTTTTGCACTTCTTTATTTGAAAGTAAGTACGTTATTTAATGAAGACCTGTCTCCAGGTCATTAAAAACTGCATAATTGTCTCTTCTGCATTCTTGCCTTTTCTATAGTCCCTCCTTTTTTCTTATCACTCTGCCTCCAAATCCATTGAGCATGAGTTCCCATCAAATGCATGTAATTTAAAACTTGCTTCCCTTTAACAGCTCTTCAGGGATGTTGGAGTCAAGCAAAGTTTTATACGTATTAAAACTAAAATGTGAACTACTAGCTAGGAATGTAGACGAGAGTTGGTAGAATTATTGGAGGACAGGAAATGGGTTTCCTTCCTGAGATTTTAATTTGGTGATATTTTCTGTAAGGTGCCTGGAGCACTTGTTAACATTCATATCATGCTAACAAGATTTATTTTTCAGAGAGAATATAAATTGGGCAAGAAGATGCTTTGGGAATGAACAATGTGCTGGTACGAAGAAATTTAGGAAATATGTCCTCCCTTTCCAAACACTCATGCACACGATTACTTCTGAGCCTCTCTTTTTCTTTCTCTCTTTGCTTTTTTATTTCTCTTTCTATCTCCCTTCCAGACTCCATTTTAGTTCCTTTCTTCCAAAGCCTTTTAGTGTATAGTTCGACATTTACATCTGTTTATCCTAATATCCTTAGTAGAGTCTTTTAAAAAATAGATATATTTAACATAATCAACATATATTACAGTTCCGTTTCCTCAAGACTTGCATTCAGAGTGTTTCTATCAAGTTGAATTATACGTCAAGCACAGCTATTTAGTCAAAAGGTATTTATCATTTTATTTTCAGATGTTTTATTAGGTAAGGTGTGTGTGCATACTTGGTAACATAAAAAACACAATCTGATTGCCAATACTTGATATTTCAATTATGGATTTCACATTATATGTCTAGTATCTGTGTATACCATGTATTAGTTTTATGTCCTTGTATTTTCATGAGTACTTCATAAACTATTTTTTTTTGACTGCAGAGTCTTGGTTAAGTATTAATACTAGTCACTGATCATCTCTGATCAACTCAATAGATACCCTCATGTCCTGAAATAATCTTAAGAGTGAAGGAGTGAATCAGTTAAGTCTAAATCTCAGTCATATCAACTATTTTGCATTGTTACTAGTGGCACTTAGCTTTATCTTCAGAAATTACATGAAAGAAAAGAGATTTAATAGAGGGGAAGTTACAGAACCATGGACCCAAATATGAATGGTAGTTTTTGTATATTTCTCATGGTCTGAGAAACACATTTACTTATTCCTGAAATTCCTATTTTACAGTGAGTATTACTGCACCTAGTTTATTTTAGGCTCCTTAGGAAATTAACACTTGAAAGATCACAGATTCTTCGTAATTGAGACACTTCGTGAGATTTGCACTTCAAAACATAGACACAAAAAATAAAGTTTATTCCATAATTACCTAACCACTTTTGAAATTTAGAATTCATGTTCTGGCACAAGCTGTATAATTCTTTAAAATCGATTATTTCTTCAAACTCAAGGCAGTTTAGCAAAAAGAAACAAGGACTGTTTCCTAGTGCCATCTGTTCAATACACATGTTCAGTCTGAATCGAAATATCTGGATTTCTATGAACAACTGAGCAATGTTCCTTTATTATTTATTCCATGGAAGATTTTTGATTGTATCATTGCTTATTTTTTCCATGAATTTCAAAATAATACTTGCTCATCAAAGAAACCACAACTTTCATAAAAGTATAAAGAATAAAATAATGTCTAATTATTCATACTTGAGGAAGGCTGTATCATGCATCATGAGTCAGATTCTTGGACTTTAAGCTCAATTCCAGCCTTTTCAGAATGTCTAAATTTAGTGAAATTACTGTTCTAGCCTCAGTTTCCTCATCTATAAAATTGAATTGATAATAGTGGATAAATAACAATGTTATTTTGAGGTTGAAGTAAGTTTATTAATTTACTATGAATAACATACTTTTTACATACTATAAAGATCTAACACACACTATTATCACTACTATTAAAATATTTTTTCAAAATTGATTACATAATATTTTGTGATTATTTTATAAAGATGTCATTTTCACTTTAATTGTGAAAAAGGAAAATAGAGTATATTAAATGTGGCTTCTCTGGAAATATGGTAGTGATTAAATATCAACATATATAAATTTAAGGCAAAGCAAAACCAACAAATATCAGAATTTCCCATTCTTTCCTCATTAATATAATATTTAGAAAGCATCTTAAAGACCCAGGACCGTGTATCCCATAATGAGGCAAGAGGCATTTCTAACTCTCCCAGTAAAGACAGCAAACAAATATATATACATGTAAATTGCATACACATGTGTGATCATAAATATTCCTCAATATTCCCCATCATTTCAAGACAAATAGATGAGGAAAAAATGGAAATAGTGACAGATTTTATTTTATTGGGCAACAAAATCACTGTGGACAATGACTGCAGCCATGATATCAAAAGAGTTTGCCCCTGGGAAGAAAAGCTATGACACACCTAGACAGCACATTAAAAAGCAGAGAAATCACTTTGCCAACAAAGGTCTGTATAGTCAAAGCTATGTCTTTTCTTATAGTTGTGTTTAGAGGTGAGAGTTGGATTGTTACTTTTTAGAAATAAATCTTCATGAAACTCTCTCTCTCTATATATATATATATATATATTTATATATATATATATAAATTTAAAATACTTAGGGCAATCAATTAGAAATCTATATCTGGAAATTCATATTTTAAAATCACCCTGAAAAAGTGAAAGTGAAAATGTCAGTCTCTCAGCCATGTCCAACTCTTAGCCCACCAGGCTCCACAGTTCGTGGAATTCTCCAGTCTAGAATACTATAGTGGGTTGCCATCCCCTTCTCCATGGGATTGTCCAGACTCAGGGATTGAACCTGGGTCTCCTGAATTGCATGCAGATTCTTTACCTTCTGAGCCACCAGAGAAAGCCTAAACCACCACGGTAGCGCCAAATCATTCTAATTATATACGATTGTTTCTTAAGAAATTATTACAATTCTCTATATAGTGATCACTAATGAATCACTTAATATTTTACAATAACAAGAACACTTAATTTTGGCTTGAAACAGGACATAAAGATAAATAGAAAGATCAATGCACTGAGTTCAATGTGAAATAGCAACCTAGATTTTTTGGATTTCATCAAACAGAACTATTTCCTGTCTGTGTCACTTCGTCTCTGTGTTTTCGTTTCATCAGGTATAAAGAACTGGATAAGAACACACATAATACTCTTTCCGTTTTCAAGTTTATAATTAAAATAACTGAAATAGTCTTTCTAAAATTTAATTAAGAAAACTAGGCTTTTTCTGCACTACCCAGAGAGGGCTTCATATTGTGTTAGGCTAGGTTTCTGCCCTCACTTAAAGGGAAACTTTCACAATGTCCAGAGCCCCTGATGCCCTGCAAATGAAAGGGGACGATATCCTCAAATTCCTTGCATCAAGAACCCACTTGGGTGGCACCAATGTTGACTTCCTAATGAAATTATCTGTCTGAAGAAGGAAAAGTGATGGTATCTACACCATAAATCTGAAGAGCACTTGGGAGAAGCTTCTGCTTGCAGTTGTGCCACTGTTGCTATTAAAAACACACCTGATGGCATGTCCTGCTGCCCAGGAATAATGGCTGATGATCTGTGCTGAAGTTTCTCCTGCCAATAGACCATACCTGTTACAAATGAGGTGCTTCATTCTTGGAACCTCACGAACCAGATCCAGGCAGCATTCCAGGAGCCAAGACTCCTGGTGGTTACTGGTTCCGGGGCTGCTCACCAGCATCTCCCAGAGGTGTCCTGTGGTGACTTGTCACCACTGTTCTGTGTCACAGGTCTCTCTTATGTGCTGTAGGGAAGTTGCCCTCCAGGCAATAATGCAGGAGCTCTCTCAGCTCATCTGAGGTGGTAGATGCTGTCCGCGGAGGTTCTGTGCATGTGTGGTACCTTCTCCCATGGACCATCCTGAGAGATCTAGCATGATCTCTGCCTCTCTGGATAGCCTGAAGATTGTGAAGAGGAAGAGCAGGCCATTGATGGAAAAGTAGTGCTCAAGGAGAAACATCAGGGCCAGTGAGCTACTCCAGCTCCCAAGTTTGCTGCTACCCTCCCTCCCAAGGTCTAGGTCTGGTCTGTGGGCATAGGCCCGCCTGCCACTCCCAGGACTGAGCTGTGCAGGCATTGCCTAGCCCACTGAGTGCCCAAGGAACACCACTGAGTTCTGAATAGTCTGAATCTGTTCTTCCATAGACGCAACAGGAAATGAAATTAAATTGATGGAAAATAATCAGCTTGTTTGAAACGAAAAAGAAACCTTGAATCTTTGCCCTAAGAAAGAATAGATGGTAGTCATCTGGATGTAAGTGCTGTAGGGTATACTGTCAAATTTTAAATTCTTATTTTAATAATCACCACTGAGAGTAAAGCAAGCATGCAGTGTGATGTTGATTATTTGTTTTAATGTCTTGTAGAATATAATTGCTTACACTGATCTGTGATAAAACCCTAAAATACATTTAGTGGTGAAATCAAGTTGATTTCAAAATTAATAAGCTTTTATCGAATGAGCTTTGGAAAAAAAAACATTGTTTCATAATACATTTGGGAAAGACTTCAACAAATTTCCCCAATTAAATTATATTTGGGCTGCTAAAATCCTTCTCTCTGATTTGAAACCATGAGCTCTCTAGTGGATTTTAAAGAACTGAGTTTACTACATCTATGAAAAATTGAACAGGCTTGAAGATTCTTGTGGGAAACAGACTAAGAATCTTTCTGCTTTGTTGGAAACTTCAAAATAAATATGCACAAAGTTCAAAAGATAAGAGTGAAGGGGGATTTTTTTTATAGGATCAGGGAGTAAATGTGAGTAGGTCTGAAATAACTGAAATCTGTCCTTGCCAGAAAAATAATGACAAGAGGAGTTTAGGCCTCTAAATAATCTATATATCTTTATAAAAACAGGAAGGGAATTCATATTAACTTGAATATTTATGATATTGTAAAAAGCTTCTGTAACAAGTTAAGCATGAATTTGTCACAGGAAACATGAGAAAAGAGAATTTGTGAAAAAAGACATAAATAGAAGGGTAAAGATACCAAAAGAAAGTAAAAGGAAATGTTAGGTGAGGCAAGCAGTATAGATAGAGGAAACCATAAATTAGTATATAACTTAAAAAAGCATCTACTGAAATAGACAAGAATGAAAAAATAAACTCCCAGTTACTTATGTTAAATGCTGGAAAATAAGCGAATAAAGGTCTTAAGCTCTTGACCATATTAGCAGAAAATTTTGCCTTATTTGTTATAGTAGTTTTGAAAATAATTTTCACCAGTTGCTCAGTAATTCTTGAAGTATGGCAGGTGATTGGCTAGCAATCCAGTAAACCCTCTAATATCAGATGGAGTTCTTTAGGAATACTTACCTTTACTGACGGAGGACAAACGAGGCTGACAAGAGGAAAAGCATTGGAGGACAGATGAAGTGGGAGGTTGGGGTTAGCAGTTGTAAGCTGTTATATACAGAATGGATAAGCAACAATGAATAGAACAGAGAACTATAGTCAACATCCTATAATTAATCATAATGGAAAATAGCTTTGAATATATGTATACATATATATATATATATATATAAACTGAATTATGTAATTCTAATGCATAGCTGAAATGAAAATTGTATGTATATGTTTAAATCAATTACTTCTTTGTACAGCAGGAGTTAATACATTGTGAATTAATGATATGTTAATAAAAATAGATTTAAAAAAGAAGATATAGTTTTGCAAAATGGCAAGGTATACTAAGTGAGAATACATGGTAATCTGCACTGAATTATAAGTAATGTTTAGGCTGACTGAAGGTGTTCTGAGTACATCAATAATTGAAGATGTTTAATGGAGTAATAGTCAACTTCAACCAAGGCTCTGGCATCAATCCAAATTAAGGAGAAAAAGATGATATTCTGCCTGAGATAGTCAAGTTTATGCCAAAGTGTCAGCATATGTTCTACAAAAGCAAAGTGAAAACATAAATGTACAGTTAATAACACAATTTTGACATTAGACATCCACTTAGTTTTTGCTTACATGAGAAAAACTTGTGAGTTCAATCCAAGGTAGAAACAATCCATGAAAATCATTTGTCATTAAAACAACAGACTGAATCAGTGAAATCTGTGTCTCCTTACAAACATCTCCTTGAAATATTAAGGGTCTTTCCTGATGGCTCAGTTGGTAAAGAATCTGCCTGCAATACAGGAGACCCAGGTTCATTCCTTGGGTCAGAAAGATCCCCCGGAAAAGGAAATGGAAACCTGCTTCAGTAGCCTTGCCTGGGAAATCCAATTAGTAATATAAACTTAACAGAATAATCAAAACTTCCCACGATTGTGTCTTCTCTACTCTTCTGTCTGATATTTAAAGAAAAGGACCAGCAAGTATTTCAAAGAAGAAAAAATCCAAAATTTTATCTACCAGCAACAATTAACTGATCAAAGGGGAAATAAGTGTGTGTGTGTGTGTGTGTGTGTATACATACACACACATGTATATATGCACATATGTGTGTATGTATTTACCAAGTATTTATATGTCTTACTATTACATGGATAATCTCTATCAATTAAAACACTTGGCCAAATATTTTATTGATAATCATTACAGCATTGAAGGGCAAGTGTATGACTTGGGATAAGACACAGCTGGATTCAAATGCCAACTTATTATTTGTAGGTTCAGTTTGGAAAGTTACGTCCTTCTTTTGAGATATGGCACCATTTCTAACATGTTCATAAATGCTTAATTACAGAAGTGCTTTAAGAATTGGATTAATTAGATACTGCATGTAACAATCTAGCATTCTACCTTGCATGGGGTAAATATGCAAAATAAAAATTTTATTATTATAATTCCACTGAATGCATAATACCAACTGCACTATGCTTTTACCTCAAAACTTTCTCAGCCCCTCTTTTATGTATCCTCACAAGAAGTTATTCTTTTCCCATGAGCATCAGTGCTCCCACTGGTACTCAGATGCCATCAAAGTCTCTTGGTTTCTACCATTGCCTGATGAACCCATGTAATCTGTATCCAAAATTTTAGACAAACTATGCATAGGTAGTATTCATTTACTTGGCAAATTTTAGCAATGTTTCTTTTTCAAGGTTTTAAAACCTACTCATCTTCCGTCTGACACCTCAACTAATTCTTGTTTTTTGTTTAGCGCTTCTCTTTTCTGAGTTACTAGTGTTTCATAGGAGGAAAGCTGACCAGAAAGTCTTTCCAAAAAAGGAGGAAAGGTAGAGATACAGATTCTCACCCACTGTTCATCTCAGTTACCTTTCTTTTATTATCTCATTAAAAGTAATTCATCTTTTTATTCTTGTTGTGGTTAATTTCATGAAAGTCTGAGCTGTTGTAAAGTTGTTTTTTTTTTGGGGGTATGTGAAAATTTGACTTGATTAATTTAATTATTTATAGTAAATTAACCTTGTAAGTAAGAGGTTAGTAAAGAAAGTGGGGAAAATTGGAAATATATGTTGCATTATGAAATTTGTGTGAACTAAAGGCAAATGTTGCTGATGAAGTTGGGCTTTCATGTACAATATCTGCTTTATCATGTGCCTATTTAGGAGGTGCACTCTCTGTTCTACTGTATTCCCTTGTCTAATTATAGGAGGACAGTTTTACTTTATTGACTCCTATGATTCTCTATACTTGTACAGAATGTATTGGAGAATTTGTGGAAAGGAACTGAACACCACATTGAGGCTAACTGAAATATCAACATTTTATTGAATAGTTTCAATAGCTCCTCTGTCCATGGGATTTTCCAGGCAAGAATACTGGAGTGGGGTCCATGCCCTCCTCCAAAGACTCTTTCTGACCCAGGGATTGAACCCATGTCTCCTATATATCTTCCATGGATATGTGAATTCTTTATTACTAAGACACCTGGGAAACCTGTCTAAGCTCATTTAGTTCTGTTCAACTCTTTGCAACTCCATGGACTGCAGCACACCAGGCCTCCCTCTCCATCACCTACTGCCAGAGCTTGCTCAGAATCATGTCCATTCAACCATCTCATCCTCTGTCATTCCCTTCTCCTCCCATCTTCAATCTTTCCCAGCATCAGAGTCTTTTCCAATGAGTCAGGTCTTTGCATCAGGTGGCTAAAGTAATAGAATTTCAGCTTCAGCATTATTCTTTTCAATGGACATTTAAGACTGATTTCATTAAAGATTGACTGTTTGATCTCCTTGTAGCACAACGGACTCTCAAGAGTCTTTTCCAATACCACTGATCAAAGCATCGATTCTTCAGCTCTCAGCTTTCTTTACAGTCCAGTTCTCACATCCATACATGATGACTGGAGAAACCATAGGTTTAACTAGATTTCCATGATTTAGGTCATACTTTGTTTGTTTATGTGGTATGGCCTAAATCAAATCCCTTGTGATTATACAGTGGAAGTGACAAATAGATTCAAGGGATTGATCTGATAGAGTGCGGGAAGTAACATGGACAAAGATTCATGACACTGTACAAGAGGCAATGATTAAGACCATATCCATAAAAAGAAATGCAAAAACACAAAATGATTCTCTGAGCAGGACTTACAAATATCTGAGAAAAGAATAGATGTTAAAGGCAAGGGAAAAAAGGAATGATATACCCATCTGAATGTAGAGTTCCAAAGAAGAGCAAGGAGAGATAAGAGGTCTTCCTTAGTTATCAATGCAAAGAAATAGAGGGGAAAAGTAGAATGGGATAGAGATCTCTTCAAGAAAATTAGAGATACTAAGGAAACAATTGCACTTGTCTCACATGATAGTAAAGTAATGGTTAAAATTCTCCAAGTCAAGCTTCAGCAATACATGAACCGTGAACTTCTAGATATTCAAGCTGGTTTTAGAAAAGGCAGAGGAACCAGAGATTAAATTGCCAACATCTGCTGGATCATTGAAAAAGCATAAGAGTTCCAGAACAACATCTATTTCTGCTTTACTGACTATGCCAAAGCTTTTGCCTGTGTGGATCACTATAAACTGTGGAAAAATCTGAAAGAGATGGGGATAACCAGACCATCTGACCTGCCTCTTGAGAAACCTATATGCAGGTCAGGAAGCAACAGTTAGAACTGGACATGGAACAACAAACTGGTTGCAAATAGGAAAAGGAGTATGTCAAGGCTGCATATTGTCACCCTGCTTATTTAACTTATATGCAGAGTACATTATGAGAAATGCTGGGCTGGAAGAAGCACAAACTGGAATCAAGATTTCTGGGAGAAATATCAATAACCTCAGAAATGCAGATGACACCACCCTTATGGCAGAGAGTGAAGAGGAACTAAAAAGCCTCTTGATGAAAGTGAAAGAGGAGAGTGAAAAAGTTAGCTTAAAGTTCAACATTCAGAAAACTAAGATCATGGCATCTGGTCCCATCACTTCAAGGCAAATAGGTGGGGAAATAGTGGAAACAGTGTCAGACTTTATTTTTTTGGGGCTCCAAAAGCACTGCAGATGGTGATTGTAGCCATGAAATTAAAAGACACTTACTCATTGAAAGGAAGGGTATGGCCAACCTAGACAGCATATTAAAAAGCAGAGACATTACTTTGCCAACAAAGAGCTATCTAGTCAAGGCTATGGTTTTTCCAGTAGTCATATATGGATGTGAGAGTTGGACTGTAAAGAAAGCTGATAATGGAAGAATTGATGCTTTTGAACCACATGTGGTGTTGGAGAAGACTCTTGAGGGTTCCCTGGATTGCAAGGAGCTCCAACCAGTCCATCCTAAAGGAGATCAGTCCTGGGTGTTCATTGGAAAGACTGATGTTGAAGCTGAAACTCCAACACTTTGGCCACCTCATGTGAAAAGTTGACTCCTTGGAAAACACCCAATACTGGGGAGGATTGGGGGCAGGAAGAGAAGGGGATGACAGAGGATGAGATAGCTGGATGGCATCATCGACTCAATGAACAGGGGTTTGGGTATACTCTGGGAGTTGGTGATGAACAGGGAGGTCTGGCGTGCTGTGATTCATGGTGTCGCAAAGAGTTGGACATGACTGAGCGACTGAACTGAAATGAACTGAACTAAAGTTAACATTTTATGCAAAGATGGGCACAATATAGGACAGAAATCATATGGCCTTAACAAAGAAAGAAGATATTAAGTAGAGGTTAACTGAAAAGATTTACTGAGCATGGCCCCATCCATCAGAACAAGACCCAGTGTTCCCCTCAATCAACCTCTCCCTTCAGGAAGCTTCCGTAAGCCTCTTTTCCATATCCATCAGAGGGCAGACAGAATGAAAATCACAATCACAGAAAGCTAACCAAACTGATCACGTGGATCATGGCTTTTACTAACTCAATGAAACTATAAGTCATGCCATATAGGTCCTCCTAAGATGGACAGGTCATGGTGGAGTGTTCTGGCAAAATGCGGTCCACTGGAGAATGGAATGGAAAACCACTTCAGTATTCTTGCCTTGAGAACTCCCATGAACTGTTTGAAAAGGCAAAAAGATAGGACACTGAAAGATAAACTCCTCAGGTCAATAGGTGCCCAATATGCTACTGAAGAACAGTGGAAAAATAACTCTAGAAAAAATGGAGATGGAGCCAAAGCACAAACAGCCAGGTGTGGATTTAACTGATGATGGAAGTAAAATCTGATGCTGTAAAGAACAATATTTCATAGGAATCTGGAATGTTAGGTCCATGAATCAAGACGAATTGGAAGCAGTCAAACAGGAGATGGCAAGAGTGAACATTGATATTTTAGGAATCAGTGAACTAAAATGTACTGGAATGGGTAAATTTAACTCAGATAACTATTATATCTTCTATTGTGGACAAGAATCCCTTAAAAGAAATGGAGTAGCCATCATAGTTAACAAAAGAGTCTGAAATGCAGTACGCGGATTCAATCTCAAAAAAAAAAAAAAATCTCTGTTCATTTCCAAAGCAAATCATTCAATATCCCAGTAATCCAAGCCTGCACCCCAACCAGTAATACCGAACAAGCTGAAGTTGAACGGTTCTATGAAGACCTACAAAACCCTCTAGAAATAACACCCCCAAAAGATGCAAAAGTAGGAAGTCAACAGATACCTGCAGTAATAAGCAAATTTGGCCTTGGAATACGAAACGAAGCAGGTCAAAAGCTAACAGAGTTCTGCCAAGAGAACACACTTGTCCAACCAAAAGGAAATCATTCCTGTATATTATTTGGAAGGACTGATGAAGAATCTGAAACTTCAATATTTTGACTATGTGATATGAAGAACTGACTCATTGGAAAAGACTCTGATGCTGGGAAAGGTTGAAGTCAGGAAGAGAAGGAGATGACAGAGGATGAGATATTTGGATGGCAGTATTGAATGAATGGTCATGAATTTTAGCAAGCTCTGGGATTTGGTGATGGATAGGGAAGCCTGGCATGCTGCATTCCATGGGGTCACAAAGAGTTGGACATGACTGAGTGACTGAACTGCAGAATAGGTAGCGAGAGAATACACAGAGGAACTATACAAAAAAGATCTTGATTGCCCAGATAACCACGATGGTGTGATCACTCACCTAGAACCAGACATTCTGGAATATGAAGTCAAATGGGCCTTAGGAAGCATCACTATGAACAAAGTTAGTGGAGGTGATGGGATTCCAGTTGAGCTATTTAAATCCTAAAACATGATGCTCTTAAAGTGTTGCACTCAATATGCCAGCAAATTTGGAAAACTCAACATTGCCCACAGGACTGGAAAAGGTCAGTGTTCATTTCAGTGTCAAAGAAAGGCAATGCCAAAGAATGTTCAAACTACCACACTATTACCTTCATCTCACACACTAGCAAAGTAATGCTGAAAATTCTCCAAGCAAGGCTTCAACAGTATGTGAGTCATTAACTTCCACATGTTCAAACTGGACTTAGAAAGGGCAAAGGAACCAGTTCAAATTGCCAACATCTTTTGGATCATTGAAAAAGCAAAAGAGTTCAAGGAAGACATCTACTTCTGCTTTATTGACTATGCCAAAGCCTTTGACTGTGTGGATCACAACAAACTGTGGAAAAGCCTTCAAGAGATGGGGATACCATACCACATTACCTGCCTCCTAGTAAACTGAATGTAGGCCAAGAAGCAAGAAGCTGGACATGAAACAACAGACTGGTTCCAAACAGCACTGGGAAAGAAGAATATCAAGGCTGTATAGCATCACCCTGTTTATTGAATTTATATGCAGAATATATCATGCAAAATGTCAGGCCAGATGAAGCACAAGTTGAATAAAAATTGCCTAGAGAAATATCAACAACTTCAGATATGCAGATGACACCACACTTATGGCAGAAAATGAAGAACTAGTGTCTCTTGATGAAAGTGAAAGAGGAGAGTGAGAAAGTTGGTTTAAAATTCAATATTCAGAAAACTAGGATCATGGCATCCAGTCCCATCACTTTATGTCAAATAGATGGGGAAACAATGGAAACAGTAGCAGACTTTATTTTTTTCGAGGGGCTCCAAAATCACTGCAGATGGTGACTGCAGCCGTGAAATTAAAAGACACCTGCTCCTTGGCAGATGAGCTATGACAAATCTAGACAGCAGGGTAAAGCATTGCTTTACCAACAAAGGTGCATCTAGTCAAAGTTATGGGTTTTTTGGTAGTAATGTGTGAATGTGAGAGTTGGACTGTAGAGTAACTTGAGTGCTGAAGAATTGATGCTTTTGAACTGTGGTGTTGGAGAAGACTCTTGAGAGTCCCTTCGAGGGACAGATGCTGAAGCTGAAACTCAAAAAGGCAGATATTGGTTTAATTTTAAACATGAAGATGAGTAAAAATTGGAAAATAATAAAAATATTCTAATTGTGCATTATTAAAATGATGGTGTTGATCTATGCAATTCTTGCAATCATCTATATTATAATTTTATAAGAAGCCTCTGATGTATCTAAGTTGGATTACAAAATATTCTAACACCCCTTAGGCTTGTTATGACTTTCTTCCATCCACTTAATCTACTTCACCTGAGAAGAGTGCCCTGTTTACCTTAATAACTATTTAAACATCTTCACATTGATTTTAAGGTATGGAGAGTCTGACCTCTACTGACCTCTTCAGGCTCCTCTCCCTGTCTCATCTCTATTCCCACAACCCTTGGTAAACACTTTTTCATTCATTTGAAAGGACTCTGTCATCTCTCTCCTTCAGGTCTTTCTACACTTCTGCTGTGGCATTTTTTCCCTCCAAATTTAACCTAGCTAGCTTGTACTCATCATTCAAATGTCAACTTATACATAATTTTCTGTGCTAGGTACTAACCCTTGCCTGACCCCATAATTCCAAGACAGATGCTGTTGTTATGAGCTCCTGTAAAACATTGTTCTACATCAACTAGTGCATGATTGCCTGTTTAATTATCTGTACCCCTTTCCAGATGCAAAATATCTTGGTCATCCTTAAATCACCAGTCAACAACACAATGCCTGTCACATTATTTAAAAAAAAAAAAAGTCGGAGAATGGATGAATAAATTCACAAGGTAACTGTTGGTTTCTTTTTGTTTGGGATAAAGAGGAAATCTCTTGAATGGGAGTGACTTTTTTTTTTTTTAGTTCTACAAGAAAATGTAAGAGTAGATAATTATCACTTTATTGACTATGTTTCTTACAAATGACTCAGCTATCCTTGTTTATATGGAACATTCCTGTCAGACTTAGAAATCATTAACAAGTACTGATACAATTGGATATGTAATTGTATCCTAATGCTCAAATTTGAAGAAATTAAAGTATGTTTGTAACCTTGACTTACCTGAAGAGCAAAGGTAGATGAATGAGGATTACAGAGAGTAACATGAATAAGAAGCAAATAGTTTTCATGATAGAAATTATGAAAATTTCAGAAAATGGAAGAAAAAGCCTTCTTAGGAAACAGGGGTAAAGTGGAGGAAGGTGGTAAAAGAAGTTGCTTAGATATCTATTAATATAGTAGAATGACATCAGGTCCCCAATGACACCAATTGTGAGGTAGATGCATTTCCCTTCATTGCCAGTCCTAGAAAATGTGTTTGAGAACTTGAACATGAGAATTCCAGAGCAAAGCACAAATAAAGACGAGGAGTGTTTGCTAAGTGGATCTGGTCGTGTTCAACTCTGACCCTATGGACTGTAGCCTGCTAGGCTCTTCTGTCCATGGGATTCTCCAGGCAAAGATACTTGAGTGGGTTGCCATTTCCTCCTCCAGGGGATCTTTCCAACCAAGGGATGGAGTCAGGGGATCCTGTATCTCCTGTATTGGCAGGTAGGTTCTTTACCATTAGCACCACCTGGGAAGCCCAAAGATGAGGAAAGAGATAATAAATGATGGTCATTATAATAAACTGTATGGCCCCAGTGTCCTTCCCTGACTAAGGACCCAGAATGCAGATGAGGTTCTTTACTCCTCCCTGTCTTTTCCACTCACTCCCATAACCTTGTCATAATTCAGTTCAATTTAGTTCAGTTCAGTTGCTCAGTCGTGTCCAACTTTTTGCAACCCCATGGACTGCAGCACTCTGGGCCTCCTTGTCCATCACCAACTCCTGGAGTTTACTCAAACTAATGTCCATTGAGTCGGTGATGCCATTCAGTCATCTCATTGTCTGTCTTCCCCTTTTTCTCCTGCCTTCAGTCTTCCCCAGGATCAGGATCTTTTCTAGTGGGTCAATTCGTTGTATCAGGTGGCCAAAGTATTGGAATTTCAGCTTCAACATAAGTCCTTCCAATGAATATTCAGGACTGATTTCCTTTAGGATAGACTGGTTGGATCTCCTTGCAGTACAAGGGACTCTCAAGAGTCTTCTTCAACACCACAGTTCAAAAACATTAATTCTTTGGTGCTCAGCTTTCTTTATAGTCTGACTCTCACATTCATACATAACTACTTTTCTACGTTTTTTCCAAGGAGCAAGTGTCTTTTAATTTTATGGCTGAAGTCACCACATTCAGTGATTTTGGAGCCCATAAAAATAAAGTCTGTCACTGTTTCCACTGTTTGCCCATCTATTTGCCATGAAGTGATGGGACCAGATGATCTTAGTTTTATGAATGTTGAGTTTTAAGTCAGCTTTTTCATTCTCCTCTTTTACTTTCAGAATATCTTTAGAAGATTGACTGACAGGAACTACAGTGTGGAGAAAGGACCCCAGTGAAAAATAACAACAACAACAAACAGACAGTAAAACTATCTCAATGCTTGACAAACTGGTCCACCCATAGGAAATTTTCAGAAAGCTTTTTCGATATTTAACCTTAAATGTAATTTTTTTAAATTAAAAACCTCTAATATGAAAAGATTTTGTTTGTGTCCTCCAAGAGTCTATTTCCTCAGTTCTGTGTAAGTTCTATAACCAAATCCCACTGACCTCCAAAGTCAAATTCCCTGGGGATTCTCAGTTCCCTTGTCAGATCCTCAGGTTAGGAAGTTTGTTGTGGGTGGTCATAGTCAAAGCTATGGTTTTTCCACTAGTCATATATGGATGTGAGAGCTGGACTATAAAGAAGACTAAGCATTGAAAAATTGATGCTTTTGAACTGTGTTGTTGGAGAAGATTCTTGAGAGTCCCTTGGACTGCAAGGATCCAACCAGTCTATCCTAAAGGAAATCAGACCTGAATATTCATTAGAAGGACTTATGCTGAAGCTGAAGCTCCAATACTTTGGCCACCTTATGGAAGAACTGACTCACTAGAAAAGACCCTGATTCTGGGAAAGACTAAAGGCAGGAGGAGAAGGGAATGACAGAGGATGAGATGGTTGGATGGCATCACTGACTCAATGGACATGATTTCGAGCAAGCTTTGGGAGTTGGTGATGTACAGGGAAGCATGGCCTGCTGTAGTCCATCGAGTCACAGAGAGTTGGAAATGATGGAGCGACTAAACTGAACTAAATATGAAAGGGGGGAAGTGAAAGAACTCATTAGAGATTTTTTCAAAAATTAATTATCTATCAGAAATAAGGTGTTTCATTGTGAAACAAGTATATGCTGCCATATAAACAAACAAACAAACAAAACCCAAGAATGAACAATTGGGAATAAAAATTATGAAAGTCAAAATGTTATAAAAATTCACTAGGTAGATTAGAATTTAAAGTTTACCTCCCAGGGGATTAAAACAAAAAGGGAAAATAATTTAGAGGTAAGGGGGAAATGTTAGAAAGTTGAAAGATGCAGAAGCAACGTGTGACTAATTAAGAGTTTCAAAGAACACTGTAGGAAAGAACTTTTTTTTTAATTAAGTATCATTAAAACACAAAGGCATAAAAATCTAGATGGAAAAAAGTCTACCATGTCCAAACAATGAAAGAAAAGTAGGTGCATCATTTTACATAATTTTGAAATTTCAGATCTTCAGAGTTAAGTAGTCTAAATTTTGCAGGGTGTAAATAAGGTCATGGCAAAATATTCAAGAATTACATTAAATTACTCAAAAATATTGCGAGTTAATTTTTAAATTTTATTTATTTATTATTTAATTGAAGGATAATTGGTTTACAGAATTTTGCTGTTTTCTAGCAAACCTCAACATGAATCAGCCATAAGTACAGGTATGTTTTTGAAGAACCTCCCTCCCATCTTCCTCCCCATCCCACTCTTCTAGGTTGATACAGAGCCCCTGTTTGAGTTCCCTGAGCCATACAGCAAATTCCCATTGGCTATCTGTTTTACATATGGTAATGTAAGTTACTGAGAGCTGCGCTTTGCCGGAGCAGCCGTGAAGAGAGATCCCGCATCCAAGGTAAGAGAAAACCAGAAGTGCCACTGAGAGGAGCTACCACACATCCAAGGAGTTGTGGCTGTGGGGTTGCAGGAGGGCCAAGAGGAGCTACTCCACATTCAAGGTCAGGAAGGATGGCCCTAAGGACATACCCCTGGGCCCAGGTAAGGAACTGTGGCTGTGCATTGCTGGAGAAGCTGTGCAGAGATACCCAACATCCAAGGTAACAGAAACCCAAGCAAGAGAGTAGGTGTTGCGAAAGGACATCAGAGGGCAGACTTACTGAAACCATAATCACATAACACTAGCCAATCTGATCACATGGACCACAGCCCTGTATAACTCAGTGAAACTAAGCTGAGCTGTGTAGGGCCATCCAAGACGGTTGGGTCGTGGTGGAGAGTCTGACAGTATGTGGTCCACTGGAGAAGGGAATGGCAAACCACTTCAGTATTCTTGCCTTGAGAACACCATGAACAGTATGAAAAGTCAAAAATATAGGACAAAAAGATGAACTCCCCAGGTCGATAGGTACCCAATATGCTACTTGAGATCAGTGGAGAAATAACTCCAGAAAGAATGAAGAGATGGAGTCAAAGCAAAAACAATACCCAATTGTGGATGTGACTGGTGATAAAACCAAGGTCTGATGCTGTCAAGAGCAATATTGCATAGGAACCTGGAATATTAGGTCGATGAATCAAGGCAAATTGGAAGTGGTTAAACAAAAGATGGCAAGAGTGAATGTTGACATTCTAGGAATCAGTGAATTAAGATGGACTGGAATGAATGAATTTAATTCAGATGATCATTATAAATACTATTGTGGGCAGGAATCTCTTAGAAGAAATGGAGTAACCATCATGGTCAACAAAAGAGTCTGGAATGCAGTAATTGGAGGCAGTATCAAAAATGACAGAATAATCTCTTTGTTTCCAAGACAAATCATTCAGTATCATGGTAATCCAAGATTATGCCCCAACCAGTAATGCTGAAGGAGCTGAAGTTGAACAGTTCTGTGAAAACCTACAAGATCTTTTAGAACTAACACCCAAAAAAGATGTCCATTTCATTATAGGGGACTGTAATGCAAAAGTAGGAAGTCATGAAACACCTGGAGTAACAGGCGAATTTGGCCTTGGAGTACAGAATGAAGCAGGACAAAGGCTGATAGAGTTTTGCCAAGAGAATGCACGGGTCATAGAAAACAACTTCTTCAAAAAACACAAGAGAAGACTCTACACATGGACATCACCAGATGATCAACACCGAAATGAGATTGATCATATTCTTTGCAGCCAAAGATGGAGGAGTTCTATACAGCCAGCGAAAACAAGCCCGGGAGCTGACAGTGGCTCAGATCATGAACTTCTTATTGCCAAATTCAGACTGAAATTGAAGAAAGTAGGGAAAACCACTAGGCCATTCAGGTATGTCCTAAATTAAATCCCTTTTGATTATACAGTAGAGTGAGGAATAGATTTAAGAGATTAGATGTGATACACAGAGTGCCTGATGAACTATGGATGGAGCTGCATGACGTTGTACAGGAGACAGGGATTAAGATCATCCCCATGGAAAGGAAATGCAAAAAAGCAAAATGCCTGTCTGAGGAGGCCTTACAAATAGCTGTGAAAAGAAGAGAACCTAAATGCAAAGGAGAAAAGGAAAGATATTCCCATCTGAATGCAGAGTTTCAAAGAATAGCAAGGAGAAATAAGAAAGCCTTCCTCAGTGTTCCATGCAAAGAAATAGAGGAAAACAACAGTAAGGGAAAGACTAGAGATCTCTTCAAGAAAATTAGAGATACTAAAGGAACATTTTATGCAAAGATGGTCAGAAATGGTATGGACCTAACAGAAGCAGAAGATATTAAGAAGAGATGGCAAGAATACACAGAAGAACTGTACAAAAAAGATCTTCTTGATTCAGTTAAACACGATGATGTGATCACTCACTTAGAGCCAAACATCCTGGAATGTGAAGTCAAGTGGGCCTTAGAAAGCATTACTACAAACAAAGCTAGTGGAGGTGATGGAATTCCAGTTGAGCTATTTCAAATCCTGAAAGATGACGCTGTGAAAATGCTGCACTCAATATGCCATTAAATTTGGAAAACTCAGCAACAGCCACAGGCCTGGAAAAGGTCAGTTTTCATTCCAATCCCAAAGAAAGGCAATGCCAAAGAATGCTCAAACTACCGCACAATTGCACTCATGTCACACGCTAGTAAAGTAATGCTCAAAATTCCACAAGCCAGGCTTCAGCAATATGTGAACCATGAACTTCCAGATATTCAAGGTGGTTTTAGAAAAGGCAGAGGAACCAGAGATTAAATTTCCAACATCTGCTGGATCATCAAAAATGCAAGAGAGTTCCAGAAAATCATCTATTTTTTGCGTTATTGACTATGCCAAAGCCACTGACTGTGTGAATCACAAAAACCATGGAAAATTCTGAAAGAGATGAGAATACCTGATCATCTGACCTGTCTCTTGAGAAACCTGTATGCAGGTCAGGAAGCAACAGTTAGAACTGGACATGGAACAACAGACTGGTTCCAAATATGGAAAGGAGTACATCAAGGCTGTATATTGTCACTTTGCTTATTTAACTTGTATGTAGAATATATCATGAGAAACTCTGGGCTGTAAGAAGCACATGCGGGAATCAACATTGCCAGGAGAAATATCAATAACCTCAGATATGCAGATGACAGAAAGTGGCAGAAAATGAAGAAGAACTAAAGAGCCTCTTGATGAAAGTGAAAGAGGAGAATGAAAGAGTTGGCTTAAAACTCAACATTCAGAAAACTAAGATCATGGCATTTTGTCCCATCACATGGCAAAAGATGGGGAAACAGTGGAAACAGTGTCAGACTTTATTTTTGGGGGCTCCAAAATCACTGCAGATGGTGATTGCAGCCATGAAATTAAAAGAGACTTTCTCTGTGGAAAGAAAGGTATGACCAACCTAGACAGCGTATTGAAAAGGAGAGACATTACTTTGCCAACAAAGGTTCGTCTAGCCAAGGCTATTTTTTTCCCAGTGGTCATCTATGGATGTGAGAGTTGGACGTTGAAGAAAGCTGAGTGCCAAAGAATTGATGCTTTTGAACTATGGATTTGGAGAAGACTCTTGAGAGACCCTTGAACTGCAAAGAGATCCAACCAGTCTATCCTGAAGTAGGTCAGTCCCAGGTGTTCATTGGAAGGACTGATGTTGAAGCTGAAACTCCAGTATTTCGGCCACCTCATGCAAAGGGTTGACTCACTGGCAAAGACCCTAATGCTGGCAAGGATTGGGGACAGTTGGAGAAGGGGACGACAGAGGATGAAGTGGCTGAATGGCATCACCAACTCCATGAACATGGGTTTGGGTAGACTCCAGGAGTTGGTGATGAACAGGGAGGACTCTCGTGCTGCAATTCATGGGGTCACAAAGAGTCAGACGCGACTGAGTGACTGAACAGTAAATTTCCATGTTACTCTTTCCATACATTTCACCTCTCCTCCCATCTCCCAGTGTCCATAAGTTTGTTCTCTATGTCTGTTTCTCCATTGCTGCCCTGCAAATAAATTCTTCATTACCTTCCTTCTTGGAGGTAAATTTTAATGAAGCCTTGCTTTCAATATAGTAGTAGTAGTACTCAGTCCTTTCTGACTCTTGCAACCCTGACTCTGAAAGCAATGGATTGCTTTCAGAAGTCTGAGATAAATTATTTTTATCTTAAAAGCTTCAAATTATTAAAACCATAAACTAAGGACAATAGCAAAATCAAGGTAATTTCTAGCAGATAAAACATAAAAATTTTTTCTCCATTCACCATTATGAAGCTATTAGAAGATGTGCTTGACCAAAGCATGGAGGTAAACTGATGGAGGGATTCTAGAGGTCCCACAAATAATGCATGAGAATGTAAAAATGTAGTAATAAGTCAGCAGATAACATAAAAGTATAAGTGAGTAGTTTTCAGCAATATAAAAATATTAATAAATAAGGAAATAAATGCCAGCCTTCCTTCAATAATTTTTATACATTTTAAACTATAGTCTAAAGTCTGGGAGCTTGATTCCTCCACCTCTGTTTTCTTTCTCAAGGTTGCTTTGGCTATTTGTGGTCTTTTGTGTCTTGATACATGTTTTAAGGTTTTTTCTTCTACTTCCATGAAAAATATGATTGGCAGCATGAGAGAGATTGCACTGAATCTGTAGATTTCTTTGCGTGGTGTAGTCATTTTGGCAGCATTGAGTCTTCCAATCCAAGAACATTTTATATCTTTCCATCTGTTTGTGTCAGCTTCAATTTCTTTCCTCCATGTCTCACATTGTTCAAAATAAATACCTTTTATTTCCTTAAGTAAGTTTATTCCTAGATATTTTATTCTTCTTGATGTGATGGTAAGTGGGACTGTTCCCTTAATTTCTCTTTCCAATATTTTGTTGCCAATATATAGAAACTCAACAGGTTTCTCTACATTAACTTAATAGTCTGTAACTTTACTGAATTCACTGATGAGCTCTGGTAGTTTTCTGATAACACCTTTAGGATTTTCTATGTATAGTATCATGCCATCTGCACATAGTAACAGTTTTACTTCTTTTTTAATTGGATTGTTTTTCTTTCTTTTTTCCCTCTGATTGCTCTGCCTAGGGCTTGCCAATGTGTGTTGAATAAAAGTAGCAAGAGTGGACATTTTGTCTTGTTCTTAATCTTGGAGGAAATGCTTTTAGCTTTTCGCCACTGAATATGTCATTTAGGTGAAAACAGACTCACCTAACAGGTTTAGAGAAAGAAGTTATTAATGGAATTACTAGAAGGGAAGTATGTGGGAGGGATAGATTGGGAGTTTGGGATTGACATGTACACACTGTTATGTTTAAAATAGATAACCAGCAAAGACCTACTGTATACCACAGGGAATTGTGCTTAATATTCTGTAATAACCTAAATGAGAAAATAATTCAAAAAAGAGTAGATACATGTATCTGTATAACTGAATCACTTAAATGTACAACTGAAACTAACACAGCATTGTTAATAAACTATGCTCCAATGTTATTAAAAATAAAATTTTTTAATGTTGAAAATAGTAAATTCAAGACAGAATCTATAGAAAATATATTGTTCAACATAAGTTTTTGTTGAAATATGTACATGTTAATGCAAAATATAAAAATCAATTACAAATGATTATCCTTGTCATTTTTTCATTTTATTTTCAAATAAGTCAGGAGTGACTGAAGGTTAGAACACTTTCTAAAGAAAACCTAAAAATCCATGTAAGTAGTTTAAGTTCAAATACCCCATACCTTGAAAACACAGCATGTTAAGAAATAACAGAAGTTAACTTTTCCAGAATGGTGTTTTCTGTGATGTAGTGGTTGATTGATAAAGTTCATGATTTTTTTTATTGAACTTACCCATAAAATGTTCTTTGAATCAAATATACTTTTGATACAATTATAGTATCAAATTCCCTTTAATTCAGGAAAGATTTAAATTTGATTCAAGATCAAAATCACGTTTTGAATGGATTTTAAACACAGCAAAATTTTGAAATTTCATTTATACATTGTGCCTGAAATATAATATTTCACACTAATTTCAATGACTTAAGACGGGCTTATGTTTTCTTTACAATTAACTTTGGTTTATATATATATATATATTTGAAATTCTCTCCATTGCACTTTTCTCAGTATATATATCAAATTACAATGAAGAGAATTTTAAAATATAAACAAAGCTATAAATCAGACACCAATTACGTGTCTTGAGCAAGGACAAATTTTGAGCAGCACTTTCTTCAACTCCTTGAGGGCCATTTAACAATATTCTTAACAAAAAAGCAAACAATCTCTTCTTTCACAGAAAAGAGCTTTTCTGTAACAGAACTATGCCACATCCATTTCAGGATTCTTTGATTGAAATTTGAATGTAACATGTCCAGTATCTTGAGACAAGTTAAGTTAAACCAAAAGAATTTTAGACTTTGCTCAATACATCAACTGAATTTTTAAAGAATAGTTTCAACCTCCTTTCTCCTCCTTCACCTTGCAATTTAGGACTCTGTTCATAGGGTAAAATATTTTTATTATTGGAAGTGTCTTCTAGTGCTTCAACACAACTAACTAAAATAAAGCTAGCTTCCTCATATGTGTGACAAGGGAGAAAGATGATTCTGAATGGCAAATTGCTTTAATAAAGGGCTCAGAATAATAGATTGCATAGAAGTCACCATACTTAGGACAAAGATTTTTGTTATATTTTTCCACCATATTTCTCCCGCAAACTCAAGAGAAATTTCCGTTCAATTGGCAACTATTACTAATCAAAAACTTTGTATTTAAGGATTGTTTGTGGATTTTAGAGAACCTTAAGATGTTATGATTGAGTTTTTATTGTTATATCAGAAGACAAATTAGCTATATATAAGTTGAGATAGAGAGATATAACAGATACTATATATTTCACCCTCTCAACTTCATTATTTAAAAAGATTTGCATGGAGACATCTGTATAACACACAAAATAGTTTGTATTTTATCCTTGTACCTTGTCAGGAGCTAATGAAATGGAAAGTACTGTTCTGCTTTGTTTTGTTGTTCTGGCTGCGGTGGGTCTTCGCTACTGCTCGCTAGCTTTCCCCCGCGGCGGCGAGTGGGGACTACGCTGCTGGTGCGGAGCGTGCTGCTCCAGACTGCACGGGCTGGGGCTTGTGGCTCTCAGGCTTAGTTGCCCCATGGTGTGGGGGGCCTTCCCGGACCAGGGGTCGAACCCTGTGTCCCCTTCATCGGCAGGTGAATTATTAGCCATTGGACCACCAGGGAAGTCCCAGGACTAAGGTTTATATTATGTCTCTTAAACGTCTGTTTTCCTCTTTTTTCCTTCATTAGAAGAATCCCTTTGAAGCCAGTTATGCCATGGCTTGCACAAATGTGGTGAAATCTAGCAAAGATGATGTGTCACTCTTCTGTTCATGAACCCGGGCAAAGAGCACTAAATACTTCTCAATACTTTCTAGTGAACTAAAGGTACCAATTCTTAAAAAAAAAAAAATAACATAAAATAAAACAGAAATATTACTCTTCCATATTTGTTCTGTCTATATTTAGTAATTAAGTTTCTGATAAAGATCTAATGACATGTAAATTGTTTCAGCAGCAAAATTCTGCTTTTCTTTTCATCCCTTTGTGTAAACCTGTTAATAATGAGCCTGTTACTAATACCCAAAGTTTAACATGGTTTGACAGTAAATAAAAGTGAACTTTTTGAAGTTAAAAAAAAAATACTAGACTCCTTCTTCCAATTTTAACTGGACTAATGTTTGCAAAGATAGAACTCTTTCTTTGTCTCTCTTCAAGTAGTGATACCTATGAAATGCAGTTCTTGGCAGTTGGATAGGAGCAAAATAATGTATGCAAATTCTAAGTAGTGGCCTTAAGTTATAGAAAAATAATCTAACAAAGAGTGAATGTATGTATGTATAACTGAGGAACTTTGCTGTACACCTGAACATAACACAACGTTGTAAACCAACCATACTCCAGTAATATTTTTTTTAATGTAGAACTAAAAAAAAAGCTAGGTTTTTTGCCTCTACCCTGATTCTCCATTCCAGAGGACTGGAATGTTATTCTGGCCACATGAGCCAGATATAATCATTTGCATGAGCACTATCCCTGAGAAGAAATCAGACCAAAAAGGTAGAAAGAATCTGTATCCCCAGAAAATTTGGGGAGGAGCAGCCAAACTCTTTGAAAACCATTCATCAACCCCAAAACTATTATATTGAGAAATGTATTAAGATTTATTTCATTTAACCCACTATATTTTGGGGTCTATTAGTTGTAGAAATTTAAGATTTTATCCTAAGCAATGGGGAAAAAAAAAGATACATGGCAATGAGGTGTGTCTGTAATAAAATTTGTAAAGCATGTAACACTGGCTTAATAAACACAAGCTGAACAGTGAGGATATAGACCCAACAGGCTGGAAAGCTTTTGATCCTCTTCTGCTGTGAAAACATTTTTAAAGTAGTTGTCTTTGACAATTTGGAAAGCTGATGACATCTCTACCTAATCTGGAACTCTGGTTATAAAATGCTAGAATATGGTTATAAATGTTAGAATATCCCCTTTATGGTTGCTATCATGTAGCCCTTAGCAAGAGATAATCAGAAATATGAGCTTTTACTATAACTAGACTGTTTGAAACAGAAATGCAAAGGGATATAGTTCTATGGAAGATTTTCTCTGACCACATCCTGCATTCTGAAGTGACTTGGAGTTCAATTATTTGAAGTTTTGCTATGATATCATGACCAACTACTTCTTAACCTCAAACATCAGAATTTATAATTGTGACCTCAAAAGTTTGTCTCAGAGCTTCTATTTAAATGTTCTTTGCTACCCAGTGGACATTAGTTCAGTAGCAAATATTAGATTCATGTTGTTCCAGTTTCACAAGACATCTTATTTCGAATGCCATTAAGGCAATCACACATAGCCTGAGGGGAAAGAAGATATTCTGAACACAGATATGTAAGGCCTAGGAAATATGTATAGATGAACTATTTGGTTAAAGGCACTGTAAATGGAACTAACTGAAATCATTTATTTGGAAGCTAATACAGTTGAAATGGGCTTCCCTGATAGCTAAGTTGGGAATGAATCCTCCTGCAATGCAGGAGACCCCAGTTCAATTCCTGGGTTGGGAAGATTTGTTGGAGAAGGGATAGCCTATCCATTCTAGTATTTTTGGGTTTCCCTTGTGGCTCAGCTATTAAAGAATCCACCTGCAATACTGGAGACCTGAGTTCGATCCCTGGGTTGGGAAGATCCCCTGGAGAAGGGAAAGGCTACCCACTCCTGTATTCTGGCCTGGAGAATTCCATGGACTGTATAGTCCATGGGGTCCCAAAGGATTGGACATGACTGAGTGCCTTTCAGTTTCACAATTAAACTATTTTGGCAAATAAACCACAACCCTAACCTGTACAAGTTGATGTCTCTTCAATTTCAAAAAACAGTTGGGGACATCAAATCACTACCAGCATAAAGCTGAGCAGCCCTTATTAGGGCACACTCTCTGATGCCAACTATAGAAGAGGGCACAGAAAATAATAATGAATGAGCAACAGCAACTGAAGTAGCAGATGGTCTTCCTCGCTACCAAAGAATGATTCTTCATAATTTTTGCCAACCAGGATTTGATAACTATCTTGGAATGGTGAATATCACATGATCCTCATTATTCCAGTTTTTTTTTTTTAATGAAGAATTTAATGTAATAACCCTACTCAGACTCCACTGCAGTAAACTGAGCAGGAAGGAGCAAAGGAATCCATGTGTTACAGTACTGGTAGAGATAATGTAAGGAGCCATATTTGGACCCACTGGATGGACTATTTTTCATCCAGAGATCTTGGACAGACAGGAGCTGGGTAGAAACCCTTGATAGGAGGTTCAGAAGTCTTCCCAGAATGTGTTTCTGTGTGTGTGGGTGTATTGATGAATATGTTTCATGTATGAAAAGCGGTTGTGTTGTGGATTTTTTTTTTCCTTTTTGAAATAGAATGTTCACCATCTAGAGACTGCATTCAAGTGTAAAAGATTTCTGGTCAATGGAAGGTAAAGAAATGCTATGTGTACAAATTATAGGTCATATCTTAAAGCTACTTGCTCTCCTTTCTTTTTCTTTTTTCCTGAGTTCAGAAACACAGACTTGGTGGTGTGAGGAGACATCCTAATAAATGATAAAAGGTCCTATCTAAATGGCTAGATTATCTTGTGAGGAGGAAAGTCTACCCATCATATTATTTGATAGATAAATGAGTATTTATTTTATGTGAATCATTGAGGTTTGAGACCTCCTTTTTGTTTGATATTCTGAGCACAGATATGTTAGGATGTAACATCCTTTCCTAATTCTGTAAAAGACAAATATGAAATTTACAATTTAAGATGCTACCTCTGATTTTGGACAGGGTGACAAACTAGGGGGAGACAGAGATTTCAATTAAATGCTTAGAGATAGCCCTTGTAACAAATTATAACTTCAAGATAAGACACAATGACAATAGTAATGGAGCTTTCTTTGGTTGATATTAGAGAAGTAAGTCACCAGACATGTTTAGCGAATTAAAGGTAGAAGTTAAGAAATGAAGTTTTAAATGACACCACAAGTCTTCAGTAAATACCTATCATATGCCTGGCGCTTGGGTATTTGCTGTTTATAAAGTATTATTTACTGAAAAAATTCATGATTTTATTTACAAGATATAAGAAAAAATAAAACCTGGCACTCATGGAAAAAAACTGGGGCAGTATGTGTTTAACTAAATAAAACATGAAGGTCTATAAAGACTGTGAGCTTTCAGCAGGGAAACTTTTTTTAAGCTATTTTTTTTATTGAAGGATAATTGCTTTACATAATTTTGTTGCTTTCTGTCAAACCTCAACATGAATCAGCCATAGATATACATATGTCCCCTCCCTTCTGAACCTCCTCCCTTCCATCTCCCTCCCCATCCTACCCCTCTAGGTTGATACAGAGCCCCTGTTTGAGTTTCCTGAGAAATACAGCAAATTCCAGTTGGCTATCTATTTTACATATTGTAATGTAAGTTTCCATGTTACTCTTTCCATACATCTCACCCTCTCCTCTCTCCCTATGTCTATAAGTCTGTTCAGCATAGAGACTTTTATAGGAGGACCTTCATAAACAATGTTTAACTTAAGGTTAAAATGATGAATCAAATTAAGATAGGAAATAAAGCAGATGGACAAGATAAACTAGCCCTGTTACTAGTGGATAATATTAGCTATGCAGAAGCCCCAATTTGAAAATCTGTATTTAATCTGATATAGAGATTGTCCATTTGTCAATCCATGAACTATTTTGAATAGTTTGATAAACTTGAAGAAATTGTTGTTCTGATACATAACACACACACATTTCATTTTTACATTTTCTGGTTCACATGTTTTATTAACTTTGTAGGTTAAAATTTTTAAATTTCTTAATAAAAGTGACAGGTTTATATTTATTTTAAGATTTGGCATGGTATTTTTCATGGTGTGAATCATCACCAAAGCTTATCAAGATCAAACTTCTGCTTTATCTTTCTTCTGATTTAATTATGATCATTAAATATTCCTTGCATTTTAGGCAGTAATAATGTGTACCTTTTATTGAATGCTTACTTTGTTGCAGGTCCTGTTATGATAATTTCATGTGTATTCACTCATTTAAAAAAGAAAAATGCAATGAAGGATGGAAAGAAGAAAGATCAATAAAGGTGTATTTCATAAGATTATCTCATAAGACTACATTGTTTTGGACGACTGTATCCTTAAGTATATGTAGACAAATACACAATTGCATAGTTGAAATATGTAATCTGAAATTGTTTCTAAAAGAGAAACATATTGTGTTCAGCAATATTTTTCTATAATGAAAAAATGCTACTGATATACAATTAACATGACATATTCTATTTGTTTCAGGTATATAATATATTGATTTGATATTTTCATGCATTATGAAATTATCACTGCAATAAGATCTGTTATTCTTACAATGCAAAGCTGTTGAAGTATCGTTGACTATATTACTTATGGGTACATTACATAACAGTGGCTTATTTATTTTACAACTGGAAGTTTGTACCTCTTAATCACCTCTTAATCCTCTTCACCTATTTTGTCTACCTTTTCCTCCTGACTGGCAACTACCAGTTTGTTCTCTGTACCTGTGAGTCTGTTGCTTTTTTGTTGTATGTGGTTTTTTTTTTTTTCTTTTTTTAGATTCTACATATAAGTTAAATGAGGCTTCCTTGGTAGCACAGTGGTAAAGAATTTTAAATACATTTTAAATAAATGGAAATTATCTATATTAAGAAAGAGAAAAATATCACTTTTGGCTCAGTGGTAAAGAATCTGCCTGCCCAAGGAGATGAGAGTTTGATCCCTGGGTTGAGAAGGTTCCTTGGAGAAGGAAATGACAGCCCTCTGCCGTATTCTTGCCTGGGAAATCCTACAGACAGAGGAGCCTGGTGGGCTTCAGTTCATGAGATGGCAAAAATAAGACATGATTTAATGACTAATCAACAACAAACAAGTTAAATCATATGGTATTTATTTCTCTATATGACACTTTTCACTAAGAATAATATCCCCCAAGTCCATCCATGTTGTCCACAAAGTGCAAGATTTCACTCTTCTTATCACTGAGTAGCATTGCATTGTGTGAACATATATATATATATACACATATATACATAAATATGCAACATCTTCTTTATCGATATATCAACAGGTAGACATGGGTTGCTTCCATATCTTGGCTATAGAAAACAGTGTGGCAGTGAGCACTGAAGTTCATACATTTTTTGAATTAGGATTTTTATGTTTTCTCACATAAATATGCAGAAGTAGAGTTGCTAATTTGTAAAGTGAGTCTATTTTTAGAGTTTTGAGGAACTTCCAGAGTAGCTGTACCAATTTACATTTCCACCAACAGTGAGCAAGGGGTCCCTTTTTTCCATATCCTTTCCAATATTTGTTGCATCTTAGCTTTTTGATGATAGCCATCTGACAGGCGTGAGGAGATACCTCAATGTGTTTTTTTAAAAGCAGTTTTAATTTAATCGATTTTTTTACTTGGCTGTGGCACGCGGGACCTTCCCTGCCTTGTGTGCGTGCTCTTTCTTGGTGTCATGTGGGCTCTGGCGTGCATGTGAGCAGCTGCTGTGGAGCTGAGTTGCTGCGGAGCGTGTGAGGTCTTAGATCCTCAACCAGAAATTAAACCTGAGTCCTCTGCATTGCAAGGCAGTATTAACCACTGGGCAACCAGGGAAATCCTTCAGTGTGGTTTTGATGAGTCATGTTGAGCACCTTTTCATGTTTGCTATCTGTTGTCTTTAGAAAATGTGTCTCATTGGTTTTTCTGCCCACTTTTTAATTGAGTTGATTACTGGTTTTCTTTTTTTTTTTTAATGTTGAGTTGTATGAGTTTTTTACACATTTTTATATGAACCTCTTTTTAAAAGATTTTTGGTAGAATATAGTTGATTTACAATGTGTTAGTTTCTTACCAGATATATCACTGACAAATATCTTCTCTCATTCAGTAGGTTGTTTTTTTGTTTTGCTGGTGGTCTCCCTCACTGTACGAAAGCTTTTTAGCTTGATGTAATCCATTTGTTTACTTTTGCCTTTTTGCCCTGCTTAAGGAGACAAATTTTAAAATTTGTCTGGAAACACAGACAACCCTAAAGAGATGAAATAATTTTGAAAAGAAGAACAGAGGTGGAGGAACCATGCTCCCAGACTTGAAACTATACAAATAAAGCTATAGTAATTAAAAGAGTATGATGCTGATGCAAAAACAGATCAATGAAACAGAAATAGAGAGCCCAGAAATAAACCATGCTCACATGGTCAATGAATCTGTGACAAAAGGTGGCAAGAATATACAATGAGGAAAACACAGTCTCTTCAAAAAATAGTATTAGGAAAACTGCACAGCTCCCTGAAGAAGAATGAAACTGGGCCACTTTCTTAAAACACATGCAAAAATAACTCGAAATGGATTAAGGACTTAAATGCTAGACCTGAAACCATAAAACTCCTGGAAGAAAAAAATGACTGTAAACTCTGACATCAGTCTAAACAATATTACTTTGTGGACTGGGCTCAGTAATATCTTCAAATCATCTTTTTCATTGTCACACTCTCTACCTCTCTCCCACTTTCTCTCACAATGTACAGATGACCAAAAGGCTCTTAATAACTCCATTCTTAAACTCTACAACTTCATCTGTATTCTATCTGCATTTACCCTCTACTTCTCCTCTCCCTCTCCTTTTCCTTCTATTATTCTTTCTTCTGTAAGTTATATTCCACCCCAAAATATAAAATCCTTCTGTATCTTCAATTCTCTGATTCAACTATTCCCCGTTAGCATCCCCCACCCATAATTTACTATCCCAGTGTGCCAGAATAAGGATTGGAAGGCCAATTAAAGTTAGCATACTATTAAGAGGATTTGAAGAATGGGAGAAAAAAAAAAAACAGTGAACACTTATGAGTTAAATTTTGTATTATTCCTATCACTATTATAGGAATACTATGCAAAAACTTCTGGAAATAAAACTCTTTTTTTATATCTTGAGGATTCAGTGTCCAGGGCATTCATAACATTAAAATAGTCTGACTATAGAAAGTTGCTAATAAATCCCTGAAGGTATGCTCTTTATTCTGGGAAACTGAGCACATACAATAGCAAGCAATGTAATTCTATCTGGTTCCAGTAATTGCACCAATTTGTTTGAAAGATAGAAATGTACCCTTTACTCTAAGAAAAACGAAATTGAACACCCAGATCCAGTGCGTGTAGCCAATTGACTTTGTTCTCAGGAAGCTCTTTGCAAAATTTGATATTGCGCAAAGTTATCAACACTGTCCACTTTGCTTTTGTAAATGCTCAGTCATTTTTAAAGTTTTTTTTCAATAGAAATCCTCTTTATTTATTAATTTAAAAGACATTTCTTACATCCCAAGAGTGTTTTAGATGTGATACCTGTTCCCTAGGTATACAAATATGAATATAAGGTTCACAAGCTATAACAGGAGGCTTGGTAAAAATATACAAGGAAGGAAGGAGGAAGAGAGAGAAGAAACACTGAGTTCAGTCCAAAAAGTGGAGAAAGACTACACAATTATAAATAGTACCTGTTTAAGAGATATTTGATACATGGAAAACATTGGAAGGTATTCTAAGCATAGAGACTATCACTCGAGGGCATGCATGTAAATAAGCATTAGACATGGGCAAATTACAAATACTTTTTATCTGGAAAATATTTTGTCAGCTGCAAGAAGATGCTAGAGAATTTTGTAGGAAACTGTTATGTGTGTGTGTGTTCAGTCATGTCCAACTCTTTGCAACCCCACGGACTGTAGCCCACCAGATTCCTCTGTTCATGGATTTTCCAGGTACTAATACTAGCGTGGGTTGCCATTTACTCCTCCAGGGGATCTTTCCGACCCAGGGATCAAACTCCCATTGCTTGGGTCTCCTACATTGGCAAGCATATTCTTTACCACTAGCGCCACCTGAGAAATCCAGGAAATCTTGATTTTGGTATGACTTTGGTTACAGCATTTTATTACTACTGACACTTTAAATTCATCTTACTTTCCAAGTGCCATATATTAATAAGATTCCTACTGTGAGGTTAAAAAGATGTACTCATGCAAATTTCTTACGAGCATCTATATATTTGTCAGTTTCTCCCTTTTATTCTTCAAACAAATATATATTTCTTGTCTGTTATAAAGTAGTCATTATATGTAATTTTCCATCTGGTATTGGAGCAAAAATATTCAGGGATATCAGGTACGACATTACTTTATAACCTCTGTGATTCAACAGGCTATGACAATTATGGCAAATCATTGTCTTAACTACAGAAATAAGCCCCAAATTCAAATTTTAGAGGATCATCTGTTTTAATAGTTTTTTCCTACAATACAGAGAAATCATTACTAACTTATTTATTTCTTATTGGGCTAACAAAAAATAAGAACACCACTTGGCATCTCAAATATTAATGTTAATAGGAAAGTGTTAGTCACTCAGTTATTCATGTCTGACTCTTTGGGACCCCATACCCGCCAGGCTCCTCAGTCCAAGGGCTTCTCCAGGTCGATGTTAATAGATTACAGTAAATAGAAACCAATGTGTCATTAAACATAGTTTCACCTTATTGTGAACTTCTAGGTATCTGTCAAGTTTTCCATGATAATTATACAATCTTAATGAAACTACTTCAAATTATGGTAGAGTATGTACAATCACCAAGTTTAGATAAGGAGCTAGATAGATGTACATATAAATATAAATGTATAAATATCCAGCTAGTAGAAACTACTAATTATCTATCACTATCACATTTATCTTTCCTACGTTCATAATAAAACCTCCTGAGATTTAGAGGGGCACATGTCACCCATCAAGAGACTATATTTTGCAGACTTCTTCCTGCTGTATACAACCACATGCCCAAGCTCAGGCCAGTATACGGCGGGCAGCCAGGATACTGACTCTCCATTTTTGGCTTCTTCCTTGTCTTGCGGGCCACGATGTGGGAATGGAGGTGGTCAGCCAGCTCTAACCAGGCACAGGAGAGCCGCACACAAGGACAGGCTGCAACCACACAGTAGAAGAGATAGGCCTGAGTGATGACCTGGAGAAGCTGAGCTGCTTCTCTCCCTAGAACAGCTCAGCAGTTTGTACTTTTTTTTTTTTCCTCACACATTGAAATAAATATGAAATGAAATTCATCCTTTTGCTTGTACAGTTTGGTAAGCTTTGATAAATGCACACAGTTGTGCAGCCACCCTCAGAATCAAGTTTTAGGGCACCTTTATCACCCCAAAAACCTCCTTTAGGTTCTTTTGCAGTCAGTTTTCACCTTTATTTCCAACCTCTGGGAACAATTGATCTGTATTATCACTACAATTTGACCTTTACAGTATTTTATATGAATATAATTATGTATACACAAAGGAAGCTAAGAACCAAAGATTTGGTATTTTTGAACTGTGGTGCTGGAGGAGACTTTTGAGAGTCCCTTGGACAGAGAGGAGATCAAACCAGTCCATCCTAAAGGAAATCAACCCTGAAAATTTATTGGAAGGACTGATGATAAAGCTGAAGTTCCAACACTTTGGACACCTGATGCAAAGACTCCTTGGAAAAGACCCTGATGCTGGGAAAGATTGAAGGTGAGAGGAGGGAATGACAGAGGATGAGATGATCAGATGACATCATTGATTCAATGGATGTGAGTTTGAACAAACTCCAGAATAAAATGAAAGACAGAGAAGCTTGGCCTGCTGCAGTTCATGAGGTCATAAATAGTTGGACATGACCCCACAACTGAACAGCATAATAATTATATGTTATGTAACATGGTGTTTTTGAGATTTATCCACATTGCTTTGTGATAGTGTGTTCCATTTTATTTCTGAGTAGATTGCATTTTGTGAGTCTACCACTTTTTTTTTAATTCATTCACCACTTGATAGATACTGGATTTTTTCTATGCAAGGACTATTATGAATAATGCTTCTATGAACACTTGTAAGCAAGTCTTTGTATGGGCAAATGCTCCATTTCTTTTTGATAAATAACTAGGATAAATTTCTAGGTCATATTGTTAAGTATGAAAGTAGTGAATGTGTTATTTGATTAGTTGTCTCTGACTCTTTACCACCCCATGGACTGCAGCCCACCAAGCTCCTCTGTCCATGGATTCTCCAGGCAAGAATACAGCAGTGGATAGTATGCCATTAAATGGGGATCTTCCCAGCCCTGGGATCGAATCTGAGTCTCCTGCGCTAAGCACATCCTTTACCATCTGAGCCCCCAGAAAATCCCCATGTGTACTTCTTAACAAATTGCTGCTCAGGAGCTTCAGGTTCTCCACATCTTTACCTGTACTTCATACTGTCAGTGTTTACAGCGTTCTTTTAAACTATTCTTGTTACTGATTAATGATTCTGACTCTTTGTGACCCAACTGCAGCAGGCCAGGCCTCCTTGTCCATCACCAACTCTCGGAGCTTACTCAAACTCATGTCCATTAGTCAGTGACACCATCCAACCATCTCATCCTCAGTCATCCCCTTGTCCTTTTCACTTCAATCCTTACCAGCATCAGGATTTTTACAATGAGTCAGTTCTTCTCATCAGGTGGTCAAAGTATTGCAGTTTCAGCTTCAATATCAGTCCTTCCAATGAACACAAAATATCGGAGCATCAGTCCCTCTAATGAATATCCAGGACTGGTTTCCTTTAGGATGGACTGGTTCTTACTCCTTGCAGTCCGAGGGACTCTCAAGTGTCTTCTCCAAAACCACAGTTCAAAAACATCAGTCCTTTGGCACTCAGCTTTCTTTGTAGTCCAACTCTCACATCCATATGTGACTACTGGAAAAACTATAGCCTTGACTAGATGGACATTTGTCGGTAAAGCAATGTTTCTACTTTTTAATATGCTGTCTAGGTTGGTCATAGCTTTTCTTCCAAGAAGCAAGTGTCTTTTAGTTTCATGGCTGCAGTCACCATCTGCAGTGATTTTGGAGCCCAATAAAGTCTCTCACTGTTTACATTGTTTCCCCATTTATTCGCATTGAAGTGATGGGATCAGATGCCATGATTTTAGTTTCCTGAATGTTGAGTTTTAAACCAACTCTTTGACTCTCCTCTTTCACTTGTATCAAGAGCCTCTTTAGTTCTTCTTCACTTTATGCCATAAGTGTGGTGTCATCTGCATATCTGAGGTTATTGATATTTCTCCCAGAAATCTTGATTTCATCTTGTGCTTCATCCAGCCCAGCATTTCTCATGATGTACTCTTCATATAAGTTAAATAAACAGAGTGACAATATACAGCCTTGACATACTCCTTTACCAATTTGGAATCAATCTGTTGTTCCTTGTACAGTTCTTACTGTTGCTTCTTGACCTGCATTCAGATTTCTCAAGAGGCTGGTAACGTGGTATGGTATTCCCATCTCTTTAAGAATTTTCCATAGTTGTTGTGATCCATACAAAGGCTTTGGCATAGTCAATAAAGCTGAAGTACATATTTTTCTGAAACTCTCTTGCCTTTTCTGTGAACCAACAGATGTTGGCAATTTGGTCTCTGGTTCCTCTGACTTGTCTAAATCCAGTTTGAACATCTGGAAGTTCTCAGTTCATCTACTATTGAAGCCTGAATTGAAAAATTTTGCTCATTACTTTGTTAGAGTGTGAGATGCACGGGATTGTGCAATAGTTTGAGCATTCTTTGGCATTTCCTTCCTTTGGGATTGGAATGAAAACTGACCTTTTCCAGTCCTGTGATCACTCATGAGTTTTCCATATTTGCTGTCTTATTGAGTGTAGCACTTTCACAGCATCAGCTTATAGGATTTGAAACGGTTCAGCTAGAATTCCATCGCCTCCACTAGCTTTGTTCATAGTGAGCCTTCCCAAGGCCAACTTGACTTTGCATTCCAGAATGTCTGGCTCTAGATGAGTGATCACACCATTGTGAGTATCTGGGTCATGAAGAACTTTTTTGTACAGTTTTTCTGTGTATTCTTGCCACCTCTTGTTCATATCTTCTGCTTCTGTTAGGTCCATACCATTTCTGTCCTTAATTGTGCCACCTTTACATGAATTGTTTCCTTGGTATCTCTAATTTTCTTGAAGAGATCTTTAGTCTTTCCCATTCTATTGTTTTCCTTTATTTCGTTCATTAATCACTTATGAAGGCTGTCTTATCTCGCCTTGCTATTCTTTGCAATTCTGCATTAAAATGGGCATATCTTTCTTTTTTTCCTTTGCCTTTAGCTTCCCTTCTTCTCTCAGCTATTGTAAGGCCTCCTCAGACAGCCATTTTGTCCCTTTGTGTTTGTTTTTCTGTGGATGGTCTTTATCACCACCTCCTGTACAATATCACAAAACTCTGTCCATGGTTCTCAGACACTCTGTCTATAAGATCTAATCCCTTGAATCTTGTCACTTCCACTGTATAATCATAAGGTATTTGATTTAGATCATTCCCGAATGGGCTCGTGGTTTTTCCCTACTTTCTTCAATTTTAGTATGAATTTGCAACAAGGAATTCATGATCTGAGCCATGGGTCATAGGACATAGATGTATATATAAATACATATTTATGTTAAATGCATATGACATGTGCCATAGATAGATGATAAGCAGAGAGATATACATGACAATAGATAAAGATTACAATGCCTTTGTGAAATATTTTTCTGTACATGAAGCTTGCCTCTTCAATAATTAAAGTGACCTTAAAAAAGCAAAAGTTTTAATCAAGTCATGGTTAACCACCTCTGTTTTTTATTAGGAAAAGAAATAAAATACCTATCTTGTTAAAAATCTCAGTTATTTTAGCCTCTCTTAAAGCAGCCAAATCAATAATCTATTAATGTAAAAATATTTGTACACCAGGACACTACCAACAATGTGCAATAATCATGTACTGCTTTTGGAAGTAGTAAAGTATAAACATTTCTAAGATAAAGTGTCTTCATGTTCAAGTAAATAGCATAATTAAATATATAAATTTCAATCATCTCACAAACTTGGGGCTACAATAAAAATGATTGAAAGAGGATACAATTTATGCCCTCTCTAGAAACTGGGAAAACACATATTTTATACATTCAAAATATTGAGGAACACAATGCTAATGTATTGCAAGACTACATTGTTAGAACAAATTGACAAACAAAATTCCATTTTATAAATAATTGAAAAGAATCACTGAAGAACCCCATTATTTGCTCTGTCTTAAACCCTAGTTCAAGAGAAACTGAGACTTGAGGAGCATAGTAAGATAGTATGAAAATAGACAACTAATAAGGGCCTACCATATAGCATCAAGACTCAATACTCTGCAATGGCCTCTACAGAGAAAAAAAATCTTTTAAAAAAGTGGATATATGTGTATGTATAGCTGATTCATTTTGCTGTACATTTGAAATTAACACAGCGTTACAAATCAACTATTTTTCAATGAAAGGTATATTAAAAAAGAGATGATCAGCAAATTCTAAAAACACTTCATGCTAATGATATTTATATTCTCATTGTAAATACTCCTTCATTTTCAAATACTGTTTTCATAAACATTGATGTGATTAATTTTTGCCTTATTCTCTGAGGAGAGTAATGTAAGGATTATGTTGTATTATACCTGTACTTTGAAAACATTAAATATTTGTATAATGACAAAAAAAGTATATATGCAACTTTGAAAATTTAACAAATGTTGAAACTACATAGACCAAAACTTTCAAAGCTGACCTTACTCTTTTCTCATTATCACAGAAAATGGGTCAAAAATTAACAGATACATGGCAGCTGCTGACTCATAAGATTAATCCTACCATTTAGAGAATGTGATCACTAAAACACCTTATTTTAGTGATCTAATGGAGGAAAATGAAAGGAGCTAGAGAGCGTGAAGAAGAAAATACAATCAAATGGACAAATGTTTTCTTAATGCTGTAGAATTCTTCTCGCAAGCAGGTCAAATAAGGTAAAGTTGAATCCCAAAACATCTTTGATAGAATCCATCTCAATTATAAAAATTGAAGTTTAGTTAACATAAACTATTATGTTAGTTTCAGGTGTTCAACTTAGTGATTCAACATTTAAAATACATTGTGAAATGATTACCCGACAGGCTTAGTAAACCATCTGCCTCCATACAAAGTCATTTCAGTGATATTGACTCTATTCGTTTATATTATATTTTACCTCCCTGTGGCCTAATTATTTTATAAATAAATTTTATACATCTTAATTCCCTTCATCTATTTCCTCAAACCCTTTACCTTGTCTCAATTTTTAAGACAAAATAAAAATTAGTTTAAAAAATAAATGAGAAATTAAGGTAAAAATATGGAAGAAAAATACCCTTAAGAAAATTTTATAAAATATCTCATATCTTATGACCAAACAAAAAGTACCTGCAGACTCTGCATTTTTTTCCAGCCTTGTAGCATTTGCTGCTGTTGACTTTTCCCTTGTGAAGTCTTTCCTCTAGACTATAAAAATGCCACCCTCTCCTATTTAACCCCTTTGGAACATGCATTCTGTTCCTCAGATCCTGTGGTAGTGATGGGAAAGTGGTAGCACCGCCTGGGAAGCCCACATTGGTCTTACATGTATTTAAGTATAACCTTTGCTTTCTATTCCCATTAACATCAGCATCAAGCAATTTAACATAGTCTTGCCTCTCAGTCATTGGGTCTACTACGTATTCTGCTCCTAGCCTGTTAATCTGTTGATAACTGCTTCTCACTCAGGCTATCCCAGACAATATTGTTAGAATGGTCTTACGATATCACAACGAAGACTTCATCACTTTCATATTGAAAATCACTTAAAGACTTCTTTCTGCCTATAAAATTACATTTAAGTTATCCATAGTGTTTAAGCATCTTTTTCGTGATGTTAATGGAAACAGTTTCCTTTTCTGAGTCCTGCAGTGTCACATATTCTTATTTATCCTACAACATGAGTATTCACCCTCTATCTTTCTCTCCTTAACATGCTCTCTCCAGATCATCTCCATTATTTTCATGACATTTACGTTATCATATGCTGAGTTCCAAATGTGTATCTCTAGCCTAATACCTCTTGAAAGCATGCATTCAATTACCTACTTGTCAATTCTATGTCATTGTCTTATAACTCAGAACTCATGTGTCCACAACAGCATTTTTCTTACCTCTGAAATCTGTATCCCTACACAGATATTTCTCATCATAGTAAATAATACTATTTTACCATTTATTGAATGAGAAGTCCACATTTATTATCTATTTTATTCTTCCATCAAGCCACCAAACCAAATTCATCAGTTGATTTATATTCATATAGCAATTTTCTTTAGATCATCAGCTCTCCTTACTTGAACTATGGTATCTTTCTAACCACTCTTTATGCTTTAATTCTTGCACCTTCCAAACTATTCCTTGAAATAAAATTCAAATTCTTCAAGATAACTTAAGAAGCCCTGAATGATTTCAGTTCTGCTTACCTCTTCTGCCTCATCTCATGCTGTTCTTACCAACTGCCCTAATATCCTCCACAATATCATGCTTTCAACAGATTCAGAACCTTTGCTTATATGTCACTTCCATTTTACCCATAGTGTTAAGATTTTACCTATGTTAGATATCCTAATTGGTTTTCTTTTCAGTCTTTAAAACAATTTATAATTATTTCACCGATTTATGTTCTTCAGTTCAGTTCAGTCACTCAGTTGTGTCTGACTGTTTGAATCCCATGGACTGCAGCATGCCAGGCTTCCCTGTCATCACCAACTCCCGGAGTTTGCTCAAAATCATGTCCATCAAGTTGGTGATGCCATCCAACCATCTCATCCTCTGTTGTTCCTTTCTCTTGCCTTCAATCTTTCCCAGAATCAGGGTCTTTTCCAGTGAGTCAGTTATTCACATCAGTTAGTCAAAATATTGGAGTTTCAACTTCAGCATCAGTCCTTCCAAAGAATATTCCTTACTGATTTCCTTTAGGATGGACTGGTTGTATTTCCTTGCTGTCCAAGCAACTCTTAAGAGTCTTCTCCAACACCACAGTGCAAAGGCATCAATTCTTCAGCACTCAGCTTTCTTTATCATCCAACTCTCACAACCATACATATCCTTAGTAGTGTTGGTTGTTCAGTCGTGTCCGACTCTTTGCAGCCCCATGGACTGTAGCCCACCAGTCTCCTCTGTCCATGGGATTCTCCAGGCAAGAATACTGGAGTGGGTTGCCAGTCCCTTCTCCAGAGGATCTTCCTAACTCAGGAAGTGAACCCAATACAGGTCTCCTACATTGCAGGCAGAATTTTTTACCATCTGAGCTACAGGGACGTCCCCATTTATGTTCTTACTTGTTCTATTATCCTAACAACGTATAAATTCCCTGAATGCATACATTTGATCAGCCTGGAAGTCTAGGTCTGAGAACCAATTCAGTACATGACATATGGTGATAGTTGAATTCACTGAAATCGATAAATAAACCCTATCTTCCTTGTCTACTTGATATTTTTCAAAATAGCTAAACATATTTTACTTCTAGTATTTTCCTTTTACTCTTAATATTTCCTCTGAAATTCCATTATACTTTTAAAGCTCCAAAGTAGTGGAGTTTTCCTGAAATGTCACTATCCCTTTCAAAAAATAGCTAATTAACCAACCAGTTATGACAGCAAGATTTTCAGTAAGTGGAATGTAATTTATTTCTCTACAAAATCTCACAGTATATGGGAAAGAGTGTCTTTTCCTATGGAATTCTCATCATATATTACTGTCGGTATAGAAATTGTATCCCACAAATATATCTTTTTTAATTTTTTATACCAGAGAGTTATGTTGTCCAATGCTGAATGCTGTAAAGGAATTTTTAATATATCCAGAAACAGTTGTATTAAAAATCCTATATTTTCAATGTTAGCTACTAGTTAATGGGTATGTTGGCTGTGAGTGAGGCATTTAGTACATTCAAAGGACTGAAGATTTAACATTATTGGTTTTGTTTATAAGCATCAGTAGAAAACACACCTAACTATGTTTTTCATGAGTACATATAAAAGCATAATTTATAATCACTAGTCTAAACTGAAAGAATCCTACTCTTGCATAGTTTCTGGGGTTAAACGTGTTGCAATTGCAAGTGGTAAGAGGATGTTATGTTTGTGTGGGTTGTATCTTTTTAAGGAATTGGAATTAGAAAGGACTCCAGAATACATTCCAGAATCAATAGGTACCTGCTCAATTATTTCCTGCCTTTACTGCAATCCAGTAGAACATACACTTTGAAAGTGATCGAGATCCTGATTTGAGGCTAACTTAAGACATAAACATTTTTGTAAGGATAAAAGTCACCCTTTTCCTGCAATGTAGACATACTTTATAAAAATTTTTGTTTGTTTGTTTTTTTCTCTGAAAAAATGGACCACACCTAAGACCCTCAAGTATAGAGAATGGTGAACTTAATTCATGAAATAGTGTACTGTTTAATCACACAGACCTGGTGAAAGCCATTTCTTCTATACATGAAAACTTGTTTTGGAGAGGGAGCTAAACGATCTTTGCAATATAAATTATTTTACTGGGACCTACATGGAGACTTGGTTGAGGGCAGTATATTTTTAGCTTTTTGTACACAAAAATATTCTAGCCAGCTGTCATTGTAAACTAGCATTTTAAAAGGATGCTGTAAGTCAGAAAAGCATGACTATTTTTTATGAACTAATATTAGACAATGTCTACATTAAAAAAAAAAAGCAGGACATATTAAAAAGGCCTCGTCTGTGATCTCAGAATGCAGCCTGTTTTCCTTTCATGCAAGTCTACTAACTACAGCTTTTCATTACACAAGGTAACATAAATCTATGGTTCAACAATTTGGCCCCAAATCTGTTTAAAGTCTTAACTATCTCTAATTTTAAAGTCTACTGTTTGATTTATTTTTGTTACTTTATCTTATTCTGTTTACTCATTAGGATTTTCTTTCTTGATTGCATGTAGTGAGTGCTAATTATACATAACCTGTTGACTTCTAGTCTTAAATTCTTCATTACTGTTAGTTTCTTGTAATCTAGCTTTCTTTTTTAATAATCATTAATTCTTTTACTCCTTGTGTATTTTTGATGTTTTGTTTATAAGCATTATTAGAGAACATGAAAATTATGATTCTTATGTTTTCCATGGGTATATTTAAAAGCATAATCTAGGATCATTAGAGAACCTAGGATGAAAGAAATATAACAAATATGTTACTTCTATTTTATTACAATTGGGTAAAATTATTATTTCTCTAGCTCTGTTTCTTTTGTAAATGTGTTCCAAATGTTAGAATTCTATGTCTGTGTAGGTCACACTTATGGTTGGAGGCTAAGGAAGAAACTAAATGTGAAGGAAATCCAAATATTTAGCACAAAAGATGAAACTGCACTATTTGAAAGTGCCCAGAAGAGGAGTAGTTTTTCTGATACTCTTTATTGATTTGTATAGTTCTGATGCTATCACTCTTATGGTGCCCTCATGTTTGTTTAAACCTTCAGCGCTCCTTGGTAAATTTGTTTTGTGGAATTTGTCAATGTTACCTTTTACAATGATAGCCACCTTACGTGCCTTTACACACCTGCCAAACCACTTCATTTGTGGTTAAGGCTGCTACAGCATTAGGTATTATCACTTTTCTAGAACAATCTGTTTTCCATTTCTAATTCTGAGAATTAATTTGCTAATCTAGTGCAAGTGAGGGATGGCTTCCTGAGAGGGGGATGTGTAGACGGAGAACATCTCCTGGGAAGAGACGGGAAGGGTTTTGCGTTTTGTGGATGCGCAGGAGGAAGAGACAGCAGTTTCAGGAACATCACACAGGTCACTGGTCAGCTAAACACGGAGCTGGGAGCTGAGAGATGACAGAAGAGATGTGGAAGCTCATGATTTTTCCTCCATGGGGCCTAGAATTTAAAACGCGGTCATTCTCATCTTGAAGTGTGATGGTGTTGATTACGTGGACATGAAATGTTTGTTCATTTATTTAGGCCTTCAGTTTCCTTTGATGATGGTGAGGGAGTCGGTACCTTGTGTGCTGGCATGGGGTCTGCTGACACGCCCTGCACTTTATGTCCAGATCTGTCATAAACCTAAAACTGCTCTAAAAACGAAAGTCTAATATAGAAAACGTAGAGTGATCTTACTCTTTTCTTTTCCCTCAATCTCTTACCTGATTGCTGTTTTTTAGTCACTAAGCCATGTCCAGCTCTTTTGTGACCCCATGGACTACATAGCCTGCCAGGCTCCTCTAGTCCATGGGATTCTCCTGGCAAGAATATTGGAGTTTGAGTTGCTATTTCCTTCTCCAGGGGATCTTTCCGACAGAGAGATCAAACCTGTCTCTCCTGCATTGGCAGGAGGATTCTTTACTGCTGAACCACCAGGGAAGCCCCTTGCCTGCTTATTTACGGGCTACAACAACTGGAAGCCATTAGTGTAGGAGCACCTTGCTGAAATTCACTATGGAGCCCAGCCAGCCAAAGAGAAGGAGGAGGAGCAGGAGTGGATACTCTGAGGCATAAAAGGGAGCTGTCTAGCCAGGATCTCCAGTGAATGTTGCAACTGTTACAACATTTCCTGACAGTGTTTTTAAAACAGCATTCCTTACTATCAACAAATTAGAGCACTGCATTAAAATTTGTTAGAAAAACTCAATATGTGTGAAGTGACCTTGACAACACTGGTTACAGAAAAAAAAAAAATCCATGAAAATGTCATTGGATCATATGTAGCATAGTCAAATATAGCACACAAATGCAAGAAAACTACTAATACATATAATAACATAATAGAAAGAGTTCTAATAAATATTAAGATGGCTATTAATGTGTGAAGGAAACAGAATATTCTAGAGAAGAACTCAGATAAAATAAATATCAATAAAAGTGTCCCAAGATGAACTTTTTATTCTTAAAGCAGAATGAGAAAGTGACTAGGAACTTGAACATGACAGGCACACCTAGGAATAAAACACAACTGTGATCATTTCTAGCCAGATAATTCAGATAACCTGGTTTTCATATAAAAACAACCAGAGTAAAAATAAAATCTACCTCAGAGGTATTATGGGGGAACTTAAGATAATGTATATAAAATATTTAATCCGCTACAACAGTCATAGAAATTGTTCAATAAATATTGACCAGAATACAACTACCACTAAAAATATTATTAGTATTAATGTTAGATTTTTCATAAATTTGCTCTATTGCTGATTTTTTAAAATGTTCATTTCTGCATTAGAACATATTTGATACAGTTGTAAGTGAGTCCTCTTTTTATACTCCTATTTTATTTAGTAGATAACTCATGTGAAGAGCACATTTTGTGTCTTTTAAAGCTACTATTGGTCAGTCTGTACCCAGGGAAAGCCAATCTTTATTATCTATTTTATCTCATGCAAGGGAAAAGTTGCTACTAAAACCTTTATATTGCTGCCAGGATATTGGCACTACAGTGAGAATAACAGAGAAAGTGCTTAATCGAAGGTCATCTACTCAAATCATATCTGCAGTACAGAATTTATTGCTAAAGAGAGAACCAATGACAAACAAAGAATTTGACATTTGAGAACCAAACTCAAAGCATAAAATATAAAAAGTCTATGGCTTTGGGATTTTCCAGGAAATTTTTCCAGGATAATTACCTGGAATTGAAGCAGTAGCCGTTAAAGTACTTCAGTTATTTCAGTGTAATACAAACTTTTCAATTAAGCTTTTGACTATAGTATCACTTCAAAATAACAACAACCTCAAAGATACAGACCCTCAGAATCATTTTGCTGTCAATTAATAACAAAGACCAATCATAAATCATTCGTAATGCAAATACCAGGTAATTGATTTGCATGCTAAGTCACTTCAGTAATGCCTGACTTTCTGTGACCCTATGGGCTGTAGCCTGCCAGGCTCCTCTGTCCAGTTCTCCAGGCAAGAATATTAGAGTGGGTGGTGGTGACCTCCTTCAGGAGATCTTCCCTACCCAGCTATCAAACCCACATCTCCTACGTCTCCTGCATTGGCAGATGGTTTCTTTACCACTAGTGCCACCTAGGAAGCCACAGTTCTCACACAGAGAAATGATTTAGCACACTGGAAACAATTGTCACTCATTTCAATTTTCTCTGAAATACTTAAGGCCTCATGGATGTATGAGTTACAGAGATACATGCACGTATTTTTTAGTGAAACTTCTTTTAGAGAAAAATGCCAAGTGAGAAAATCTGTAGCAGCGTTTTTGAAAGAATAGAAGTTATTTGGGTAGGAGGCAAAGAACCAAATAAGCAACATCCTTTGTGCCATTGTTTTTTTCTCTAGGCTTCAATAGAAGAGATCTTTACCAAACATGTTATATTGATGTTAAATGTGAAGTGATATATCGTGTTATTTAAGTTAGAATATAAGAAATACCCTACACTTAGATATAGTATGTTTCAGATCCTGAACAAAGGGAAAAGTCATGAATGATACACATATGTACCGAAAAATTCTAATTAGTGAGCTTAACAACTAGGGAAAAATGAGATATTGTCATATATGTGTTGAAACTTAGGCCTTACTCCTTGAAGTTTTGACAGTGTGAAGTGACAAGGATATTGAGAAAATATGAAATCTCAAATTGTGAAACTGAAAACAGGAAGAAATTCCTCTAATCTAATGATTCTTTTGAGAAGTAGGAAAATGAAATGAAGGAAAGAATTACTGGGGTTATCACAAGAACAAAGGTATGTAGGACTGTTTCAAACACTTTACATCAGTTCTTTTCTCACATTTTATTGCATTTGTATATTTTATTAAGTATTTCATTTGTATAGGGTTTTTAGAGTGTAATTACAGACTTGGAATAATAAATGGATTGCTGCATTCATAGATTTACTCAGTGTAATACTACACGAATCATTCTAAACTAGGGAGGGGAGAAAGTGTCCCTAGAAATAGTTCAAAGTCATCTATAATTTCAATGAAGTAATGGAGAAAGGACATCTATTAGTCTTTAGTCATTTAGTTTGGAGAAAATAAACATGCCATTGGACACACTTCATTGACTCTACTAAGTATGTGTCATGATTCAAGAAAGGTATGGATTTATTTTCAGATGTAAAGAGATAGCCTCAGAAGAATGAAAGAATGATACAGGAAATGCCAGTAGCAGAATTGGATCTAAGAATTCGTCAATTACACTGTTGGATTAAAGGAATATCTCAGAGAAAGGAGCTACTGCTAGTTGATTTTTTGATTTTGCGTTGGCTCTCACCTTTTAAGATGGTACTGATGAACCTGTCTGCAAGGCAGCAGTGGAGATGCAGACATAGAGAACAGACTTGTGGACCCAGAGGGGAAAGGGGAAGCTAGGACAAATTGGGAGAGTAGCCCTGAAGCATGTATATCACCACAGGTAAAATTAGATAACCAGTGGAAATTTGCTATTTGATGCAAGGAGCTCAAATCTGGTGCTCTGTGACCATCTGGGGGTGGGGTGAAGTGGGCTGGGAGGTGAGAGGGAGGTTCAAGAGGAAGGGCCATATGTAGACCTATGGCTGATTCATGCTGATACATGGCAGAAACCAACACAATATTATAAAACTATTATCCTCCAATTAAAAATAGATAGATTAACAACAACAGCAATAAAAATAAATAAAAATAAAGGAGATACCTTCTTTACCTTGGGGAACAATTCACTTACTCCAGTGAGAATGGAAATATGTCCATTTAGCCTTGGTGGAGATACCACAGTCCATCGGAAAAACAGACTGTGCTGATACTGAAGACCCCTGCAATAGCTAAATAGAAAAGCCGTTTCGTTGGTAAGAGTTTGGCTAAGAATCATAAACCAGTAATTAAAAATATTAGAATACTTCAATCTATCAAGTAATATGTGTTTGCTTTTCTGAAAGGGGATTTCAACTAACATTGCAATTCAGAGAACATTTGTTTCCAAGCTAAGTATGTTTCACAGGATTTTTATATCTTAAAAACGTAGTGAAAATGGTTTTAAAGAGGGATCTATTCTTGCAGAGGAGCTCTGAAAAAAAGACATTTGTCCAGATTCTTGATGGATTATGATGGAGTAATGCTGTTGCTGGTCAGTCACTCATTTGGACAGTCCTGGCCAGTCAGGACTCTTTGCGACCCCATGGACTGCAGTACACCAGGCTTCCCTGTACTTCACTATCTACTGGTGTTTGCTGAAACTCATGTCCATTGAGTCAATGATGCCATGAATTTGGAATAAAACTTGTGCAGCTGAGAATAAGTGAAACTGGGAATTACATATTTCCCAATACCGAGATTGCAACAATGCCTTCAATGTTCTATTACTATCATACTTGTGACAAATTTGTTACCTGACCTGTAGAGTTGCTAATCAAGAAAAGCACCCAGAGGGCTTCCCTGCTGGCTCATTGGTAAAGAATTCTCCTGCCAATGCAGAAGACATGGGTTTGATCCCTGGTGGGGGAAGATTCAACATACCGTGAAACAACCAAGCCTGTGCACCCCAACTACTGAGCCTGTGCTCAGCCCAGGAGTCCCAACTACTGAGCCCATCTGCCATAGCTGCTGAAGCTGGCATGCCCAGAGTTTGTGCTCCACAATAAAAGAAGCCACACAAATGAGAAGCCCATATACCACAATGATGAGTAACCCCCACTTGCCACAACTAGCAACAAGCTTTGTTGCCTCATGCAGCAACAAAGACCCTGCACAAGCAAATAAATAAATAAATATTTTTTCAAAAAGAAAAACACCCAGAAATAAATACATGCAAAATAAAAAATAAATATGCTATTTCTCTGATGGCCAAACACATCTAAATGTTAGTTCTGAGTTTTGCATGAGCAAAACATTTCCACGAGCAAGAACAGTCCTACAACCTGAAAATGCCAGAAAGTGATTTACAAAATAACATACCAGAAATAAGCAATTTTTAAAATATTTTCAGACATTGGAAAGTTATCTAGCAAATCATAACATTCAAAAGGTGAAAGGACCTTGGGGTGGAGAAGTTAGAGATGGAAATCAAGTAGAAGGAACAAACTGAGATTCCCTTCTGCTTTTCTTTCTTTCCCTGTGGGTTGTTTCCAGGAAAGGACATAGGGAGAGAATGTGTCTAGTGTTGAATCCTGATGTATAATTTATCAAATCCACAGGGTAACTCAGTCAATGATTTTTATGTTTTTTCCTTTATGCAAGATTGCATGGTGCATTTGCTTAGTCTGTTAAATGGATAGGAAGAACTGAAGGCAAAAATGTTATATTGAATTTTCACTTAGAGTTACCAGATGCCTAAAGATTTCAATTAGCTGAGTTTTCAGTTTGTAGGGCAGCATTCTGTCCTGAAGTTTTATCCTTACCCCGAGATTCCTCTGGCATCGTTCTTCAAATAGGCAACATTATTTTAAATTATTCCCTTTCCTGTTGGAACTTAAACTTTATTAAAATCAATCCAAAGAGCAATTTTTTTTCTTCATTCTATTTGTATTAATGAGATGAAAAAGAAATGAAAGGAAAAACTTCACACTTTCTGTGTTTGGATAAAGAACACCAAAATATGGTTAGAAAATAAAAGAAAAATTATCAGCCAGAAATATTCTGGAGCTCGGAACGATGCCATTTCTTGAAACAAAAAGTAGGATCTGAAACAACTGATGCAGTGTATTCTAATAAAGAATCTATTAGTCATGGAGTGACCTCTGGAGAAAAACTCCCCAAGGCCATGCAAGGAAGCTTGTATTTTGCCTCAAGGATTGTCTTTTTTTTTTTTTTTTTTTTTTTTTGGGCCCTACCAGGCAGCTTGCAGAATCTTAGCTCCCAGGTCAGGGATTGACTCCAGGCTATGGCAGTGCAAACACAGTTCTAACCACGAAACCACCAGGGAACTCCCCAAAATCGTCTCTTTGGAGAGACTTAGCTGCATATACCGTGAACTAGATGAGAAGACCATATTATATTTTTTTCTTAATAGGTCATGAACAGAAGAAAGACAAGAAATGCAGATTAGTAAAATGTCATACTTTTTTATATTAGTCTATGTGAATAGATACAAAACAGAATATACTATAGATTATTAGTGTAACCAGTTCCAGGACTGTAATATTTAATAAAATTGTTACAATGTACAAAGTGGCAGATGTTGAAATAAAAGCACAAAAAAGCTTTTTGGGGCGAAGGGAATGGTAGCAATGGTCTTCAATAGCTATATCTTCAGAGGAGGGGACGAGATTTTACATAGATTTAATTACTTATTACCAAAATACATGCTGAAGCAGGGCATGGCAACCCATTCCAGTATTCTTGCCTGGAGAATCCTATGGACAGAGGAGCCTGGCAGGCTGTAGTCCATACGGTCACAAAGAGTCAGACATGACTAAATCAACTGTTTTCTTTATTTATATTGATCTATGCAGTAACTAAAACAAGCATTTGTAATTTCCTGCACCATCTGACACAACAAAGTTAAGATATTGGAAGTACTAGCTGCAAATATTTAGGATAAAACTTTAGTAAATCAAATAAAAACATGCTATTATGTGGGACTTTTAAGGAGATTAGAATAAAAAATAGTAAAAAAAAAAAAAAGTAATATGGCTTTATATGGACTTTTCTGATGGCTCAGATGGTAAAGAATCCATCTGCCATATGGGAGGCCTGGGTTTGATCCCTGGGTTGGGAAAATCCCCTGGAGGAGGGCCTGACAAGCCACTCCAGTGTTCCTGCCTGGAGACTCTCCAGGTGCCATGGTTTCATTTGCATTGCAAATAGGAAGTTCTTGAGTTTTTAGTAAGTGGGAAGGTGATTAAAAAGAAAGGGAATCCTAGAGAATTACAAAATAAAAGGCAATTACAAAAATAGATAACCTTTTGCACAATAGGCAAAAACATATGAGTAAAATGAATTCTTAATGAATAGCAATTGGATTTGAAATCTTCAACATCTCTCACTAAATATGGGCTTCTATTGAATAAGGCAGTTAGCACAAAGCCATCCACCATTCTCTCTACTTGTAAGAGAAAGTATAAAGACCAAAATAATTGATAGGTTCATTAACACTCCCTGGTTTAATCAAGTAAAGCTAATGTACATTCGGGGGACTCTGACATGCACACAGGTTTTTGCTACACTTCAGGAACAATTTATCTGAAACAGCCATTTGACTGTTTTAGAGAAAGGGATGTGGGCTGCTTCATCTCTAATGTGCATATTGAGTACACCTGCCACGATTACGGAGTGTAGGAAGGGGGAAAGGTACAGCCTGTATGTGACTGAGTTTTACTGTTTTAGTGAAAGGAAAATCAAAGTGTATCAGGGAGAAATTAAATAACATATTCTAGCATGTGATGATGTGAGATCTACAGGATGTGGATTTTGAGCACGTTGGCTAGTACACACGTTAGGGCATGGATCCTCCTAATAGGAACATCTCTTCCCTTTCTTATTGTGAGGGAGGAACTCATGGCATAGGGAGGCATGCCCCTCTGACCATTAACAATTGTTTCTGCTTTCTCTGCAAGAGGGGAGATATTGGGACGGGATGTGCACATGATATGAAATATGAAACACATTACGGCTGCAGTGTGGTGCAGCCACTGTGAGCTTCTGTTTTTGCTGGAAAGAAGGGAGGGCTGTCAGCAGATTCAGCCACAGAGCAGAGACTGTGGTGGATGCAGCAAGAGGTCATTTTCTCTGCACATGTTGGGCATTAGGCCAGTGTGGAGGGCTGAAAAAGAAGAAGAAAGAGTCAATGCTCACTGCTTTAAATATTAAAAACTATTCCCACTGAATATGTGGATGCATATGTGTGTGTGTGTGTGTGCTTAGTCACCTCAGTCATGTCTGACTTTGTGATCCTATGGACCATAGCCTGCTAGGCTCCCCTGTCCATGAGATTCTCCCAGGAATAAAACTGGAGTGGATTTCCATGGCCTCCTCCAGAGGATCTGATCAAGGGATAAAACCTGTGTCTCCTGCATTGCAAGAGAATTCTTTACTGCTGAGCCATTTCTTTTCTTTTCATTTTTTCTTGACTTTCCAATGCAAGCTGAGTGGATTAGAGAAGCAAGTAAGGGCAGGACCAGAGTCTTCCTTGGGGTCCCGGCCCCCCAGTGTCACACTACAGCTCCAAGAGAGCATTGCAGGCCTTGCTGACTCCAAGGATGGGCTGGGAAAGGGGATGGAACAGGGCCTGGAGGAGAGGTTCTGGGGCCCAGCACAGTGTAGGCACTGTATGCATGATATTGGTAAAGCTGGAACCTAGGGACCACCTGGCAGCACGATGACCACATCCCCCTTCTTGAAGAGAAATGTGTATTTGTATCATATATATGAGACTTCTTCTAATAAGAGGTTGTCTCACACAGTAATGGAGACTGACAAGTCCTATGATATTCAGTAGGTAACTCAGAGACCCAAGAAGGCCTCTGACACTATTCTAGTCTAAAACTCCATTGTCTCTAGAACCAGGGTGAGCTTATATATCAGTTTAAGTTAGAAGATGGGAAAAAAAAAAAAAAGATGTCTCAGCTCAAAAGAGATCACCAGAAGCATCCCCCCTCATTCATAGGAGTGTTATTCCTTCTGTTCTACTTAGGCATTCAAATGAATGAGCAAGGCCCATCCAGATTAGGGAGATCAATCTGCCTTACTTAGTCTACCAATTCAAACATGAATCTTGTAATGTTTGACCACATGTCTGGGTACCCTGTGGTTCAGGCATGATGAGCCAGGAAACTAATCATCACAGTTCCCATAACCCCATTATCCATATTCCCCTAATGTTATCATTTTATATCACCACAGAATATTTATCAAAACCAAGAAATCAACATAGGAATAGTACCATTAACTAAAATTCATGCTTTATTTAAAATTTTCCATTTTTTCCATTAATGCTTTTTTATTGTCCCAGGATTCACTCTAGGATATTGCATTGCATTTAGAGTTAATTCATTTTAATTGTGTAATGTATTTTATTATAGGATTTTAGCACAATTTATTTGTTCATTCTCCTGTAAATGGAAATCATTTATAATTTTTCCTTCCTACAAATAAAACTATTCTATAAAATCAGCTGAACTCAGGTGCGTTCTTTCTCCCACTGTCACTTCAAAACATGTCCTGGTAGAAAATCCATGACTCATTCCACAGCATTTTGTGACATTCTTAGTCTTAAAAACAGTCTTCTTTTATTTATCTTTTTTTCAATCTTTCTGATGTGTGAGTGACAAAGAAAATTGTAAGACATTTAAAGTACACTGGAACATTATGATGAGGGCTTCCAATCCGTTTCAGTCATAAAGAATCTGCCTGACAAAGCAGGAAATGCAGGAGACACAGGTTTGATTCCTGGGTCAGGAAGATCCCCTGGAGGAGGAAATGGCAACCCACCCCAGTGTTCTTGCCTGGAAAACTCCATGGACAGAGGAGCCTGGTGGGCTTCAGTTAGGGTCACAAAGAGTTGGACATGACTGAGCACATGCACACACACTGTGATGATTGATACACATATACATGTATGTTGCGAAAGAATCCCCCCATTGAGTTCTTTAACAAGTCTATCACCTCACATATTTATCTTTTTGTTTTGTTTTGCTCTGTTTCGATGGTAACATATAAGTTCTACTCCTTTAAGAAATTTTCGAAATGCAATATAACCTTATCACTCTTTGTATAGTCACTAAAATGTATAATTCAGTGTGGTCATAAAAGCCTTGAACATTATTCAGATTAAATAGAATCCTTTTCTTCCATCTGGGGTTTTGGCTTCAGGCTTCAAAGTGTGTCATGGAGAGTGGAATTTGGTTAGGAGATGTCATCAGAGGTGGGTTTTTAATCCTTGAGGACTGACCACAATGAAGGGAATTCAAAATGAACATACTTTAAGAAAAATTACCCCAAACTTGGAAATAAGTCTAAAAGGTGGGCAATATGTCACTTTAAGGTCATATGAGTTCACTATTTAAAAGACCCACCTGAGGATTATCTAGAGAAATGTACTTTATCCAATTCATTTCAAAGCCCCAGACTTGGTACCTATTAAGTTGGATAATTTTGTCCAAGAGAGATGCAGACACTTTCTTTCTTCTAGAAAAGACAGCCCTACAAATTTCTGAGTTTTGTTACATAAGGAATCAATCGGTTTTGTAAGTAACCAAGCAGTCTTATTTAGTATTCATTTATTATATTGTCTACAATCTTCAAGTCCTCAAATGTTATTTTAACTGGAAGTACTATCTTAACGGTTTCCTTTTCAATTACCTTTTCTTTGACACATCTTCATTTTGTATTTATTTGAGCCATTTGTTTAAACCCCTTGAAAGTCAGTCTTTAATAAAAAAAAGATTCTGCTTCACAGATAATATTTAACATGGCCTCTGTTCCTTCAGGACAGTTCAGATGCAAGTGAAAGTTGCTCAGTCGTGTCCGACTCTTTGTGACCCCATGGACTATACAGCCCATGGTACTCCCCAGGCCAGAATACTGGAGTGGGTAGCCTTTCCCTTCTCCAGAGGATCTGCCCAACACAGGGATCAAACCCAGGTCTCTCGCATTGAGGGCAGATTCTTCATCAGCTGAGCCATAGGGAAGCCCATAGTTTCTATTACTGTTTATTAGTGTGGTTTTTTTTTGTGTGTTTAGAGATTCTCTTGTGGTGACCTCTGGGTGAAGCCCCTGGGCAAATGCTGCTGTTGCCTGGAAGACTACTTTAAACTCCTCTCCTATTAATGGGTCCTACAGAACTCATGAGCTCTTTTATTGAGATTCACTGCCTCTGTAAATTCAAGGGACAGGCCCTGCATCCTTTTACCGCACAGCTTGCTCTGAATACAGTCATTGGAGAAGATTGTTTCAGCCGCAGCTTTTCTTCTTTATCCTTCTTCAGATGATAACCAGAAGTATAAAGATTTGGGCTCTACGACTCCCAAATCTGAAAGAACACAGGTTCAGCTCTCTAAGTGGTTGACTTGAAACCTCCTCACTTATTCTGAGATATGAGGAAGAAATACTTCCACTTGCTGCTTTTTTCCCTCAGTGGGAAATCATTATATCAGCATCCCTGTCTTTCTCTTATCCTTAACATACACTTACTCATAAGTCTTGCTAACTTTATTTCTTCCATATTTCTTTGGCTATTCTTGACATTTGCACAGATTGTTCCTCTGCATGCAAATTAGTTAATCAAGTACTATGAAAACATCACTAGTATTCTAAATGAGAATTTATAAATTAATGAATTTTTTATAATTAGAATATTTATATTTTGAATAGTGTTGTCCATGAAGATAGTATGTTTATCAAGTTTTTGAGATCATTTTAATACTTTGCTATAATTTTATGACTTTCTTTAGAAAAGTCTTATACATCATTTAGTAGCTATACTTATGTGTATCTTCTAATTTTAGCTTTTCTGAGTTTTTTAAAAAATATTTAATTATGATTATAAAATGTTCTGACTTTTGAATATTATTTTTATGCTGAACAATGTTGCTTTAACTATTTTATTTCTAATGATTTCTAGATTCTCCAAGATTTTCCTATCCTACATAAGAAATGACATTTTTCTCCTAAATTTTTTTCTCCTAATTTTATAATATGTGTTTCAATTTCTAGATTTATTGAAATTAGACAGGATCTGCTACTCTTCCAGACCACAGATACAACCTATAAAATTAAAATGAAATAATGATAGAGAATGTAATTCTATTCTAGTTCTTATGGGAAATATTTCTAAAATAGCTATAAACATGATGTCAGACTTGAATTTATTTGTGTTTGACCATTACCTTAATTAGTTTAAAATTTTTCAAATTTTGTAACTAAAAATATTCTTTTGATTACAAATGAATTTTTATAAGGCTTATTTTTTTCTGAATTCATTGATATAATTATATGCTTTTTCCTTAAATCTTTCAATTCACCTTCTTAAACACTGTTTTAATATTTTGAAAACCCTGATATGATAGAACTTCACTGATGATCACATTTATGCATACCTTGATAAATAAGCATGGACAAAGAGTAAAATTATTACACACACAAAAATAACTGTAGGAGAGTTGCTTTTAAATGTTGTATTCTACATAAATTATCTTATGAGCCTCAGTTCTACTTTCTTTTTGCTCTAAACTGTCTTTAAAAAATAAACTTTAAGTGAATAAAATATTTTATATAATACAGAATCTATTTTGTTCAAGCATTTGTGATTGCCAGAGTCTGAATACATTTTTTTTTGGATTTAAACTTCTATGTTACAACATTTTAGATCCCTTTCTTTAATGCTTTCAAGGGTATTAAAATATTTTTTCCTATATGAACATCAGAGAAATTAGAAGAATTTGACAAATCTGTTGAGTATTTGACTGTCTTCATTTCACTATTCTCATTAACAGTAATATCCCCACTAACAAATTGCCTAGGAAAATAGCCTTTAGGCAACATTTTAAATAAATGGAAATTATTTATATCAAGAAAGAAAACTCAAACTAAAGTTGAAATACCATTTTTGGCTCATTGATAAAGAATCCACTTGTTAATGAAGGTGACATAGATTCAATCATTAGATCTGGAAGATCCCCTGGAGAAGGAAATGGCAACCCACTTTAATATTCTTGCCTGGAAAATCCTATGGAAAGAAGAGGCTGGCAGAATACAGTCTATGGGGTTGCGGAATCAGACAGGACTTAGCAACTAAAAAACAGCAGCAACATCACTTTTAAAAGTATAATTATATTTTTCAAACACATATTTTAAATTTCAACATGTATGATCATTATTATAAAACATGTTGCACAGTAAGAATTATTAAATGGTGGTCATTATGGTTTTTAGTTATTTTGCTACTTCAAGTTCTCCCCCTTTTTAATTCCCTGTCTTTGTAGTAGAGAATGAAACTGATATTACATCCTTAGTCATTAATGCCAATGAAGCAAGTCATGACCAGGCAAATGTTTATTAATCTATTTCTGTATATTCAATATCACTTCAAACAAACAAAGCAAGAAATAAGATGCTAGACCCAACCGCTGCCAAGTAATCAAATTCCTAACTTATTTCTAAAATTTAGTTAATTTCTAACTGTGAGCTTCATAGTTTTCACAGACATTTCTTGAACTGGCTCATCAAAAATCACCTGTGCTACTGTAGCCAGAAGATATTTACAGTGTTACAAAGAAAATAGCAAACAGAACCTTCTGATAGAAGTCTGAGCAGGATAGAACCCTTTAGGCTCTCAGAATCTACGCCAGTGCAAAAACAAAGAAAGAAAAGGCAGAGAGAGTTACAACCACATGGATCCACACATAAACACAAGCAAACACAGACGAACACACACACGCATGCGCTCTGCCCCCTTCCCCAGTCCAAACAACAACAGACATGAACAAAATTCACAAGAGCAGTAATTCACAGAGACTTTTGTTTAGAATCATAAATATTTTCAGAACTCAAAACCAGAAAGGAAGGGAGGGACAAAAAAATAAGTATCATGCTATAAAACCCACACCGGAATAATTACATGTTAGAATCATATAGGTATATCAGTAATATCTTTGAAAATTTGTAGAATTAAAATATTAATTTTCAGTCATCAAAAAGCATTATAAACAGTGGTCAAATTAAAACACTTTTTTCATACCAAATGTAAAATCAAATTCTAAAAAGGTTAAAATTCAAATTTAAAAATTAGAAAGACATTTTGCAAGACAGAAGATACCAAGATACCAAGGAAAGATGAATATGTAATATATTTAACTATAAGAAGTTAATATTTCCCAAATAGAAAAATAAGACAAACATTAAAGAGCTGGGAGAAAAGATCTGAAACAAATAAAAGAAAAAAAGGAGTGTAATAATATTTTAATGTACCAATAGCTCCAGCAAATTAAAAGGTAAAGGACCATTAAACCAAATAAAAAAGATGGTAAAGATTATGACAAAAATATACAGACTATCATTTCAAGTTTCCACCAAGTATTTTAAAAGTTCTTCAGCTTCTTTATGAATCAGGAAAAAGCTAGTCAATGACTAACAATTCATTGATTATATTGGCAAATATATTGAAGACTAATAATATCCCATGCTGGTGAGGGCAAGCAAAATGACCCGCTCATACATTTCTGATGGAAATGCCAATCACAACAATCTTCTGGGAAACTGAACTGGTAGAATCTAAAATTGAAATATGTACCCCACTATATTCAACATTCTCACTTCATAATAAACATATGGAAAGAAAAGTTCCACTGTTTAACAATTTCCTGAAAAATTCTCTGAAGTAATAAAAAATAAGAGGACCTCAAATGCCCAATAATAGAAGAACAACAATGACTAAAAAAAATCATAGCACAATCCATATATATCTGATACTCTACAATCATTAAAAAATCAATTTCTCTATGAACTTACTGCTTGGTAAAAGATTCTAGAGTAATGTCTGTAATAGACAACATTTTTGTAAAAACAGATTTTGTGTGTGTTTACGTAGTATGTTTCCATGAGCATAGAAAATTTACGTGAAAAGATGTTCACTGTACAGTTAATATTTTTTTTCCTTTTGGAGTGAGAGAGTGGGGGGGGGGGGGGGGGGGGGGGATAGACCCCTGAGTGGGGAAGATTCCCCTGGAAGAGGGCAAGGCAACCCTCTCTAGTATTCTTGCCTGGAAAATCCCACAGACAGAGGAGCCTGGTGGGCTACAGTCCACAAGGTCACAAAACATTGGACGTGACTGAGCGATTTAGAACACAAGCAGATTTAGTTTTATCAGATGCTCCTTTGTACCATCCATTGCCATGAGCATGTTACGCTTTTGTAGTTTGCAAGGGTAATCCAATTGAGTATAAAATTCTTGATTTTTACTAAAATATATGTACAGGTCTTACAAATATTGTTTTGTAACAATATTTGTTACCCAGTTTCTTGTGCAGGGGAAAAAAAAAACTCTTTTTCTCTTTTACTTTACAATTAATTCAGCATTGATCCAATAGCAGATATTGAGCTTTACCAGAGTTTATGAAATCTTCAAAATTGCTGGGGAACCTTCAGAGGCGAGTAAGGTTTTCTTTAAGGGCATTTTAGCTATTTGGGTGAGAGTTAACAGATTGTAGCTGTTGGAACATCGTGATCTAGTCTGAGTGATAAAGTGAAGCACTATAGTTCATGGCAATAAATGCCACCTGCAACAACTTTATCAGTCAACTAATATTAAGAACGTATTCAAGGGTGCAGTATCATTTCTCAGTACTTGACAACCAGGCCCAAAATATTTCCTAATGTTTATTAGCACTGTATCAGTTGATAAAAATGTGGCTTTGTTGGTTTCATAAGTGCTTTTCCCCAGGGCCATAACACACGGCTGCTTCCAGCAATGTAGAATGTGAAATTTTTGTGAAATTACAAAATCTTAGAATAAGTTGTATGTATTTACTGAATATTCCATTAGTCCTCATAGGCTTACAGTGTGAGGCATGTTCAGTCATTAAAACATTAATTTTATTGTATTGTTTCAGTAATAGTAATAAAAATAATCAGAACATATTTTAAAATAAAAAGAAATAGTAATTGTATAAAACTGAACATTCTGATTTGATGTTAATAACTTCTATATTGGGTTTCTCTGGTGGATCAGCCAGTAAAGAATCCATCTCCAATGCTTCCATAATGGGTTTCCCTGGTAACTCAGATGGCAAAATACCCACCTGCAATGTAGGAGATCTGGGTTCGATTCCTGGGTTGGGAAGATTCCCTGGAAAAGATCTGGCCAAGATCTGGCTTGGGAAAGACAGTCAATGGGGTCAAAAAGGATTAGAAACAACTCAGAAACTTTCACTTTCACTTTTTTCAGGTTCTATATTACCACTGGTTAATAACATTCCAAATTGTTCAACAGTCAGAGAAAATATGTAAAATTCTCATTAAATTAAATAAATTCTATTGGGAGTTTGGGATTGACATGTACATAGTTGTGTATTTAAAATAGATAATAAGAATCTACTGTACAAAAACCTAATTTTAAAAAGATTTTAAAAATCCATATGACAAAAATAGCAAATACTTCTAAAAAAAAAAAGCTTTTCAAAATTGTATGGTCAAATCTCAATTGAAAACAAGTATCTATAATGATTATCTTGAAACACAGATTAAGATCCTCATTCAGTTTTAGATACTCAGTGACTTCTACTAAGTGTTTGCTTTCAGAATACTGGTGCCTAGGCTGACTTTCCATGCCACTCTTTTCATATTATGAATTAGTTCATGTTAATAAAGTAAAGCTCAAAATTTTCCAAGCCAGGTTTCAGCAATACACGAACCATGAACTTCCAGATGTTCAAGCTGATTACAGAAAAGGTAGAGGAACCAGAGACCAAATTGCCAACATCTGCTGGATCAACAAAAAAGCAAGAGAGTTCCAGAAAAACATCTATTTTTGCTTTATTGACTATGCCAAAGCTTTGACTTTGTGGATCACAATAAACTATGAAAAATTCAGAAAGAGATGGGAATACCAGATCATCTGACCTGTCCCTTGAGGAACTTGTATGCAGATTAGGAAGCAACAGTTAGAACTGGACATGGAACAACAGACTGGTTCCAAACAGGAAAAGGAGTATGTCAAGTCTGTATATTGTCACCCTGCTTATTTAACTTACATGCAGAGTACATCATGAGAAACGCTGGGCTGGAAGAAGCACAAGCTGGAATCAAGATTGCCAGGAGACATAGCGATAACCTCAGATATGCAGATGACACCACTCTTATGGCAGAAAATGAAGAGGAACTAAAAAGCTTCTTGATGAAAGTGAGGGAGGAGAATGAAAAAGTTGGCTTAAAGCTCAACATTCAAAAAACTAAGATCATGGCATCTGGTCCCATCACTTCATTGGAAATAGATGGGGAAACAGTGGAAACAGTGTCAGACTTCATTTTTGGGGGCTCCAAAATCATTGCAAATGGTGATTGCAGCCACGAAATTAAAAGACTCCTTGGAAGGAACATTATGACCAACCTAGATAGCATATTGAAAAGCAGAGACATTACTTTGCCAACAAAGGTCTGTCTAGTCAAGGTTATGGTTTTTCCAGTAGTCATGTATGGGAATGAGAGTTGGTCTATAAAGAAAGCTGAGTGCTGAAGAATTGATGCTTTTGAACTGTGGTGTTGAGAAGACTCTTGAGAGTCCCTTGGACTGCAAGGAGATCCAACCAGTCCATCCTAAAGGAGATCAGTCCTGGGTGTTCATTGGAAGGACTGATGTTGAAGCTGAAACTGCAATACTTTGGCCACCTCATGTGAAGAGTTGACTCATTAGAAAAGACCCTAATGCTGGGAAGGTTTGGGGGCAGGAGGAGAAGGGGACAGGTGAGGATGAGATGGCTGGATGGCCTCAATGACTCGATGGACATGGGTTTGGGTAAACTAGGAGTTGGTGATGGACAGGGAGGCCTGGCGTGCTGCGATTCATGGAGTCGCAAAAAGTTGAACACGACTGAGTGACTGAACTAACTTGAATGCAAAGTTTTGAATGTGTGCCTTTGTAGGTTATAACAGCTTTTCATACAGTATTTTTCTCTGGGTTTCAAATATCTATTCCTTTTTCTTATTCTTTCTGGCATGCCTCCAACTCCTTCAATTAACAAATGAAGCTCAAGACTCTATTCTATTGGTGGTTAACAATGTACCTTCTGATATACTCTTGTGCCAGAGATGAAGATATTGCCCTACAGTTTTTATCAATTTAAATTACTTTTAATTATTTCTTTCAGCTTTTCTCTTTTTCTATTCTATCAATTGCATAATGATTTTTAATGATGTTTCGTTGATTACTCATATGTACCCTACATTTCCTGGAGAAAATGTGGTCGAACTTACATAACATTTTTCTGTTTTGTTTGCCTACATTTTATCAAATATGGTTGATTAATAATAACTAATTATGCAGCTAGGAAGTATGAACCATGTGTGAAACATCAAAAAATTCTTAAATAAATATTCGTTTACAGTTTATTCAACACCTTCTAGAGTGACAATTCAAATGCAGAGGGAGTCTTAAGCTAACAAAATTGTTAATATTCTGTTTTAGGTTTGAAGGAAAAAAATGAGGTGTCCCAAAACATATATAATGATTAATCTCCCTAAACACTATAGTGCGCTCTGGGTTTAGACTATAATTTATTTTATTTTGTCTTTAAGCTATCTTAATTGATACAGTAATTATTATTTTTATATTAACTGAAACTCTATGAGTAAAAGCCTCAAACTGCTCTGGCAAGTCCATTAGGAATCTGTTTTTCCTTCCTCATTGTAAAGTAAATGATTTCAGTTTAATCAGTTTACAAATGCAGAATTGAGGTTACAAAAATAAAATACAGCCTCTAGTCATTTCTCCTCAAAGAAAGAACCCTTCAGGGCAAAATGTCAGTTTACACCGCAATTAAAAAAAGTTTCAGGAAGATCAGGCTCCAAGTAATAAATACATAAGAAACTATAATATAAAACCTGTATTATAGAATTACCTTAATTTATATGAGTAGCACAGATAGAATTACCTAAGGGGATATGCACCGCAACTGAAACAATCCAAAAAACTGCTGTCTCACATTGGGTCTCATCATAGTATGCAGCAAAGAGGCTTTACTCAAAGGATCATAAACTGACTTTAATAATAATTAGTAATTTATCTACTGCATGTTGAACCATTGACTTTTTGTTTCAGTTCAGTTTAGTCTCTCAGTCATGTCCAACTCTTTGCGACCCCATGAATCGCAGCACGCCAGGCCTCCCTGTCCATCATCAACTCCCGGAGTCCACCCAAACCCATGTCCATCGAGTCAGTGATGCCATCCAGCCATCTCATCCTTTGTCGCTCCCTTCTTCTCCTGCCTTCAATCCTTCCCAGCATTAGGGTCTTTTTTCAGTGAGTCAACTCTTCACATGAGGTGGCCAAAGTATTGCAGTTTCAGCTTCAACATCTGTCCTTCCAATGAATACCAAGGAATGATCTCCTTTAGGATGGATTGGTTGGATCTCCTTGCAGTCCAAGGGGTTCTCAAAAGTCTTCTCCAATACCACAGTTCAAAAGCATCAATTTTTTGGCGCTCAGCTTTCTTTATAATCCAATTCTCCCATCCATACATGACCACTGGAAAAACCATAACCTTGATGAGACGGACCTTTGTTGGCAAAGTAATGTCTCTGCTTTTCAATATGCTATCTAGGTTGGTCATAACTTTCCTTCCAAGGAGTAAGCATCTGCAATCATCATCTGTAGTGATTTTGGAGCCCCCCAAAATGAAGTCTGACACTGTTTCCACTGTTTCCCCTTCCAATGAAGTGATGGAACTAGATGCCATGATCTTAGTTATCTGAATGCTGAGCCTTAAGCTAACTTTTTCATTTTCCTCTTTCACTTTCATCAAGAGGCTTTTTAGTTCCTCTTCATTTTCTGCCATAAGAGTGGTGTCATCTGCATATCTGAGGTTACTGATATTTCTCCCAGCAATGTTGATTCCAGCTTGTGCTTCTTCCAGCCCAGTGTTTCTCATGATGTACTCTGCATATAAGTTAAATAAGCAGGGTTACAATATACAGCCTTGACATACACCTTTTCCTATTTGGAACCAGTCTGTTGTTCCATGTCCAGTTCTAACTGTGGCTTCCTGACCTACATACTTTTTGTTTATGTTGATGTAATTGCTATAGTTGTGTTGATGTAATTGCCATCATTGCAGATCATGACTGCAGCTATGAAATTAAAAGACACTTGCTCCTTGGAAGAAAAGTTATGACCGACCTAGACAACTTATTAAAAGCAAAGACATTACTTTGCCAACAAAGGTCCACCTAGTCAAAGCTACAGTTTTTCCACTAGTCATGTATGGATGTGAGAGTTGAACTATATAGAAAGCTGATCGCCGAAGAATTGATGCTTTTGAACTGTGGCTTTGGAGAATACTCTTGAGAGTCCCTTGGACAGCAAGGATATCCAACCAGTCAATCTTAAAAGAAATCAGTTCTGAATATTCGTTGTAAGACTGATGTCGAAGCTGAAACTGCAATGCTTTGGCCACCTGATGTGAAGAATTAACTCATTTTAAGAGACCTTGATGCTGGACAAGATTGAAGGTGGGAGGAGAAGGGGACAACAGAGGATGCAATGTTTGGATGGCATCACTGACTCAATGAACATGAGTTTGCAGTAAACTCCGGGACTTGGTAATGGACAGGGAGGTGTGGCGTGCTGCAGTCCATGGAGTCGTGAAGAGTTACACAGGACTGAGCGACTGAACTGAAATGAACTGAACAATTGCTATGGTGAAAGTGAGATTAAAAAGACCAAACTGCACTTACAGAATATTAGAGCTTTCTGAATTTAGAGTGATATTTTATTAAAGATGAATAATAAATTTATTTGACTGGCCACTAAATCATTTTTTAATTGTACATGATAAGATGTGCTTTATAATAAGAGAACAGAGAGAGAGAACAATGACCAATGATGAATGGTGCTGTACAGAAGGCTGATTATCTTTGATAGGTCTCTTCTTTATTCTCTAATTTTCTAATTCATAATAATTCATAGATTCATTTAAAATGCTCGATATTATTATATTATTGAATCAAAATTATGTGTATAAAAATGATATTACATGGATTAGAAAAAAAATAGAAAATGTGATGAGCACATCCATAATCATGTTTTCAATATCATAGTCAAAATTTCTCAATATATGTAAACTTCATTATATCAATTAGATGAAACCTATAGTAATTATGAAAACCAGAAAGGAATGATATTCATGCAACAAATTTCATCAGTTTATACAATTGAAATTATATTCTATGTTAAAAAAAAAAATCCCTGAGATGGTCTCAGAATGTGTAGAACGTGTTCTGATGTTTCAAGGAAACATCAGTGAAGAAAATATGTTTTAAAAAATTCTGTGAAAGAAAATGCTTCTTTATAGTCCCAGTGGTTTTATAACAGTTATAAAAGTGTTTGAGTTGATGAGTGAAAGTCGCTCAGTCGTGTCTGACTCTTTGTGACCCCAGGGACTGTATCCCATCAGGCTCTTCTCTGTCCATGGGATTCTACAGGCAAGAATACTGGAGTGGGTTGCCATTCCCTTCTCCAATAAAGCTCTTTGCCTCAAGTAGAAAAGCATGGAATTCAATAAAAGTATGTGCAGGCATGTGCCTGCATTGAAAGTTGATTAGTCGTGTCCAACTCATTGCGAACCCATTGACTGTAGCCTGCCAGACTCCTTTGCCCATCCAGGCAAGAACACTGGAATGGGTTGCTATGCCCTCTTCCAGGGCACCTTCCTCACTCAGGGATCAAACCTTCATCTATTATGTCTCCTGTGTTGGCAAGTGCATTCTCTACCACCAGGGAATTATGTATATCTGGGAAATATGTCCAGGCTTAATATCTTATTTTGCCCTTGGCTTTATTGTGCTTTACAGATACTGTGTTCTTTACAAATTGAAAGCAAATGGCACCCCTACACTGAGCAAGTCTGTCGACTGTTTTCCAACAGCATTTGCTCATGATTATGTCACATTTTATTAATTGCTTCAATATTCCAAATATTTTCATCATTATTACATCTGTTATGGTAATCTATGACCAGTGATCTTTGATGTTACTACTGTGAGGCACTGAAGGTTCAGATGATGGCTAGCATTAATTATTTTTAATTAAAGTATGTACATTATTTAGACATAATGCTATTGCACAATTAACAGGCTGCAAATGATGTAAACATTGGCAAATCAAAAAATCCATGAGACATTTTTTTTGTCTTGTTTTTCATTTGCTCAGTCGTATCTGACTGTTTACAACCCCATGAACTGCAGCCCTCCAGCATTTCCTGTTGTTCACTATCTCCTATAGTTTGCTCAAACTCATGTCCACTGAGTCAATGATTCCGCCCAAGAATCTCATCCTCTGTCCCCCAATACTCGGTCTGTTCCTGTGTTCTGGAACCAAATCCACAATATTTCCATGTTATGCCTGTAATTAGTTAACTATCAACATAAACTATTTAGGAAGACTACTAAATCACTCTGTCTTTAAAAAGAAAAGCAATCTAAAATGCACAATGATAAATCTTAGGATAATATAATTCATTAGACTTTTTGATGCTATAGATATATACATTAATATATGTGTGTAAATGACATACAGAGAATTATATGAAATGATTTATACAAAGTTTTGCATATAAATAAAGGACACAATTTTTCTACCCTAAAATTAAAAACTAAGTCTACAATGGTATTCCAAATCAATCTGAAAACAATATTGGTACAGTTTGAATCACTTCTACTCTTAGGAAGATGTCCCTGACCACTGTGTAGGGGATAGTTTGAATAAGGAGTTGGGATGAAGGCATGGTTAGGAAGCCATTAAGATCATGGTGTCTGAAAACAAGATGGTAGCTGTCATAAAATGTGATGCATACTAGATATATTTTGAAGATAAATCTAACTTGATTCCTTAAATGATTGAAGATGAAGTGTCAGAGAAATAAGGGACAAATTAGCTTTGCCTGACTTAGAGAATAGAGCCTAATCTTATTATAAGCTATAGATTGTACAGTCACTTGGCAAATCTCAGTTCCTCTTCTCTTGACCTGAGACATTAGACCCCAACTTGCCTTGTTTTTCACTTCCCACATTGCAACCTTAAATCTTTAGCATAATATTTCTCAAATGTTTTTATTCAGTCCTTGTCCTGGTTATGGAATCATATTGTATGTCTCAGCTTAAATGTGCTCTTTCATAATGACTTCCATGAAGCGAAAAAGTGAAACTGTTAGCCACTCAATCGTGTCCAACTCTTTGTGATTCCATGGACTGTAGCAGAAATTAACACTACATTGTAAATCAACTATGCATGTGTGCGTGCTCTCACTTCAGTTGTGTCTGACTCTTGATGCTTCCATGGACTGTAGCCCTCCAGGATCCTCTGTCCATGGAATTCTCCAGGCAAGAATACTGAAGTGGGTAGCCAGCCATTCCCTTCTCCAGGAGATAACCCTGATTCAAAGATTGAACCTGAGTCTCCTGCATTGCAGGTGGATTCTTTACCATCTGAGCCACCAGGAAGGCCCAAATGAACATCGTATGAAAGTATAAGCCTCACTTACTCCCTTCTAGCTTCCACCAAAATCATTCTGCATTGCAGCATATTACCTGTTTTCTTTGCAATACTTTAAATTTGGGAATCTTTTATTCATAGATTTGTTTTCTTACCTTATTTTGTCTGCCTCACTGAATTGTAGACATTTTCATGAAGGCAGGAACTTACTCTGAATGAATTAACTTCTAATGAAATTTGGGCACCTGTTGAGAACCTGGGTTATAACTGAATCTCAGAAAACACGTAAATAAATGAGTAAATACAATAAAAGGAAAAATAACATCTCTTCCTGATTTATCTGAAAATAGCTAATTAGTAATAAGGTAAAACATTACTTTGTGAAAGAAATTTTAGTCTAGTTAGAACTATCTTAGAACTCAATTTAACTATGAAGAAATAAAAACACACCAAGACATATCAAGATATGACAATGTTGCCCCTCAACTGGATATCATTCACTAATCCCCCTCATATGAACTGTCTTCTGTGCCCTGCAAGGTCAATTCAAATAAACAACATTCAGATATCCTTATGGAACTTGGTTCAAAATTGGGAAAGGGGTATGTCAAGGCTATATATTGTCACCCTGTTTATTTAACTTGTATGCAGAGTACATCTGGTGAAGGTCTGAGGTGGATATTCATCAAACTGGAAACAAGACAGGGAAGCCTGGAATGCTGCAGTCCATGGGGTTGCAAAAGTTGGACATGACTTAGAGACTGAACAACAACAACAAGAATTCCTCTATCCTAAGGCATCCTTTCTGATTTATCCCAAGTTGTATACCTGCAGACATTAAAGACAGAGGAGAAGAGTTAGGTTGGTGTGTATATTCCCTTGGTTTTCTCTGTTATGCTACTACACACTGTTTGCATTTCTCAATAAATTCTGTCTTCAAGTCCTGATAATAGCTTTCTCCCTGTCTCTTTAGCAAAAAGGCAATATGAGCATCTCTTTCTTAAGAGGGCCATACCTTTACTCTAGCATGCTACTTTCTTACCCCTGACTCACATATTGTTGAGTAGTCTTGGTATTATTTCTTTTTTAATTAATCAATTTTATTGTGTGTTTTCCCCTTCAGGACCCTGACCTAAAAACCACCATTAAAACTATTATATTGCAACCTATGTAGCCTCTAGGTATAAATATTCCAACATAGAAATCAGAAGAAAAGGCATAACTGTTGAAAATATAAGTGAGAAAATTATTACACAGAATAGTAATTTTTCCAGTGAATCAACTCTTTGCATCAGGTGGCCAAAGAACTGGAGCTTCAGCTTCTGCATCAGTCCTTCCAATGAATATTCAGGGTTGAATGACAGAAATATTTATTAACAAAAGTGAATAAAAAGTTTTATATGAACTTTAAGCAGTTCAGTCAGAAAATACATATAAAATACAGAACATTTACTACGTGTTTGCCTACTTTTACTGAGTGTATCACAGAAGATAGGTACTTTACCAAGCAGTTTGTGTCATAAAAACTCATCTAATTCGTACCACAAGTCAATGAGATTATTATTATTGTTGTTGTTCAGTTGCTAAGTGGTGTCCAACTCTGTGACCCAATGGGCTGCAGCAGGCCAGGCTCCTCTATCCTTCACCATCTCCTAAAGTTTGCTCAGATTCGTGATGAATTGGATGGGCAATGCTATCTAATCATCTCATCCTCTGCTGCCCCCTTCTCCTGCCCGCAATCCTTTCCCAGCATTAGGTCTTTTCCAGTGAATCAACTCTTTGCATCAGGTGGTCAAAGAACTGGAGCTTCAGCTTCGGCATCAGTCATTCCAATGAAAATTCAGGGTTGATTTTATTAGGATTGACTGGTTTGATGTCCTTGTTGTCCAAGGGACTCTCAGAACCACGATTTGAAATATCAATTCTTTGGCACTTAGCTTTGTTTCTGGTCCAACATCTGTACATGACTACTGGAAAAACCATGGCTTTGACTAGAGGACTTTGTTGGCAAAGTAATATCTCTGCTTTTTAATATGATGTCTAGGTTGGTCATAACTTTTATTCCAAGGAGCAAGCATCTTTGAATTTCAGGGCTGGAGTCACCATCTACAGTGATTTTGGAGCCCAAGAAAATAAAGTTTGTCACCGTTTTCATTGTTTCCCCATCTATTTGTCAAGAAGTGATAGAACTAGAAGCCATGATGCTAATTTTTTGAACTTTGAGTTTTAAGCCAGCTTTTTCACTCTGCTATTTCACCCTAATCAAGAGGTTCTTTAGTTCCTCTTTGCTTTCTGCCATTAGAGTGGAATCATATATATATGTGAGGTTGTTGATATTTCTCCTCAGATGTTAAAGAATCGGCCTGAAATGTGGGAGACCCACATTTGATCTATGGATCAGGAAGATACCCTGGAGAATGGAAAGGCTATCCATTCCAGTATTCTTGGGTCTTCCCTGGTGGCTCAGATGGTAAAGAATCTGCCTGCAATGCAGGAGGCCCACGTCTAATCCCTGGGTCAGGAAGATCCCCTGGAGAAGTAAATGACTACCCACTTCCATATTCTTACCTGGAGAACTCCATGGAAAGAAGAGTCTGGCAAGCTATGGTCCATGGTATTGCAAACAGTCCTACATGACTGAGCAACTAAATGTATATACTTAATTTATGTTAATATATTTATATCACTATATTTATATTTGATTTATATATAATTGAGTATCCCTCATTTATTATTAAGGCAAAATAAAATCAAACTCACCAGTGATATGCCCATCCCAAACATGACAAATGATTCTGAGGTAAATATGGAAGAATAAGTGGACAAGAATATACATCAAACAAACAAAAAGAGATATTCTCAAAAGGATTGTGTGCTTATTCAGTCATTTCCAACCCTTTGCAACCCATGAATTGTAGCCCATCATGCTCCTCTGGTCTTGGGACTATACTGGCAAAAATACTGTAGTGGGTTGGCATTCCCTTCTCCAGGGGAATCTTCCTGGGATTGAACCAATATCTCCTGCATCTTTGGCTTTGGCAGGTAGATTCTTTACTGCTGAGCCACCCAGGAAGCCCATCAAGAGGCTTACCAGAGACAAAAATATAGTACAAAGACATGATATTAATAATTAAAGTGTAATCCACATAGGAAAAAATAAGAAGAAATAGACTATACAACTCTTGTGTTTAATGAACAAAGGAAACACTTAAGGAAAATTTTCAGGGAACACTTACTAGATTAACACTTCATTCAAATAAAAGCTAATCAAGTTGGACACTCATTTAACTAAACACCAAAAGAATGTCTAAATATACCTGAGTTAACTATGAAAAAAATATAATAAAAAATAATAAATAACAAAAAATCGAGTGAGATTAAGATTATTAATATTACTTGTTAGAGGGAATAATTCTCTATACTCAAAAAAACAAAGATTATAAACACACATACACAGTAGTGAAAGTATAGTCACTCAGTTGTGTTTGACTCTTTGCGACCCTGTAGACTGTAGTCTGCTAGGCTCCTCTGTCCATGGAATTCTCCAGGCAGGAATGCTGCAGTGAGTAGCCATTTCCTCCTCTAGGTGATCTTCCTCACCCAGGGATTGAACCTGGATCTCCTGCATTGCAGGCGAATTTTCCAAAGATATGATTTTTAAAAATTTGAAGAAAGACTCCTCAAACTAAAACTGGATCAGAGATGTGACAATCCAACTCAGAAAATTACATTTAAATATCAAATGTCTAGACTGAAAATATATACACTGCTATTTATCAGTACTTTAAAATGTGTTGTTTCTTTTATATAAATTTGTGAAAAATTAAAGATAATGACATAATGTCACTTACAAGATGATAATAGGTTATTCTTTCCAATAAGTAACATAGAAACAAGCTGTCTTCATATATGAACTATTACTATTTTGAGTGAGTCATTGACAGTTAAGAAAATATTCCTTAGATTATTTAGTGAGGAAGAACATAACAAGTGTAGAAACAAAAGATTTTTTTTTTAGTACCAAAACTCAAGCTCTTAACCATTGTGTTTTTACTACTTAATATTTTCTCAGGAAAAAATAATTTATTGGAGTATAGCTGGTTTCCAATGTTATATTAGTTTCTACTGTATAGCAAAGTGAATTAGTTTTATATATGTATATATTCATTTATTCAAATATTATATATACACATATATCCATTCTTTTTTAGATTTCCTTCTCATTTAGGTCATCACAGAGCACTGAGTAGCATTCTTTGTACTGAACAATAGGTTCCAATTAGTTACCTCTTTTGGAGAAGGCAATGGCACCCCACTCCAGTATTCTTGCCTGGCAAATCCCATGGAAGGCGGAGCCTGGTAGGCTGCAGTCCATGGGGTCGTGATGAGTCAGACGTGACTGAACAACTTCATTTTCACTTTTCCTTTCATGCATTGGAGAAGGAAATGGCAATCCAGTATTGTCAAAATATCTGTACTACTTAAAGCAATCTACAGATTCAATGCAATCTCTATCAAATTATCTAGAGCATTTTTCATAGAATTAGAATGAAAACATTTTACAACTTGTATGGAAACCAGGTGATCTTGAGACTCAAAACAAAGCTGGAGGAGACAGGTGCCCTGATGTCAGACTATACTACAAAATCACAGTAATCAAAACAGTATGATACTAGCACAAAAGCAGAAATATATATCAATATGATAGGATAGAAAGTCCAGAGATAAACTTACACATCTATGGCCACCTCATCTATGACAAAGGAAGGTAGAATATACAATGGAGAAAAGACAATCTCTTCAATAAGTGTGCAGGGCAAATTGTATAGTTACATGTCAAAGAATGAAATTAGAACACTTCCTAAAATCATGCACACACACACACACACACACACACACACAAACACACACACACACACACATACACAAACACACACACACACACACACACAAACTCAAGATGGATAAAATCCCTAAATGTAAGGCCAGATACTATAAAATTCTTGAGGGAAAACATAGAACACACTTTGATGTAAATCACAGGAAGATCTTTTCTGATCAACCACATAGGGTAATAAAACTAAAATAAAAAATAAGCAACTGGGGCCTAACTAAACTTAAAAAGATTTGATGCATCAAAGGAAATCATAAAGAAAATAAAAATATAGTCTCAGAATAGGTGAGGCTATTTGCAAATAAATCAACTGACAAAAACTAATATTTAGAATATAAAAGCAGCTTATTCAGGTCCATATTCAGTTAAAAGAGGTAACACCTGCTGCTACTGCTAAGTCGCTCCAGTCATGGCCAACTCTGTGCGACCCCAAAGACGGCAGCCCACTAGGCTCCCCCGTCCCTGGGATTCTCCATGCAAGAACACTGGAGTGGGTTGCCATTTCCTTCTCCAATGCATGAAAGGAAAAATGAAAGTGAAGACTTACACTCCAAAAACAATAAGATCTTGATGAAAATTATTAAAGATGACACAAAAAGGTGGAGAGAAGAATCTCTCTTAGTTAGGTTTACTACAAAGTAGTTTGATTTTTTTAATGTAATTGTTTTTTTTTAATGTGATTGTTAATGGGACTGTTTAATCTCTATTCTGATCTTTTCTTGTTAGTATATAGGAATTCATAAGATTTCTGTGTATTAATTTTTGTATCTTGCAACTTTACTACATTAATTGATGAGCTCTAGTAATTTTCTAATGGCATCTTTAGGATTTTCTATGTATGGTATTGCATCATCTGCAAACAATGACAGTTTTAGTTTTTTACTTCTTGTGTACGCATGTATTTCTACCCTGACAGTTCTGGCTAGGACTTCCAAAACTCTGTCGAATAAAAGTGCAAGAGTGGACATCTTTGTCTTCTATCTGATCTTAGAGAGAATGTTTTCAGCTTTTCACCATTGAGCATGATATTAGCTGTAGGTTTGTCATTTATGCCCTTTATTACATTGAGTTATACTCCCTCTAAGTCCATTTGCTGGAGAACTTTTTTTTTTTCTTTACATTATCGTTTGGTTTTGCCATACATTGACATGAATCTGCCATGGGTATACATGTGTTCGCCTTCCAGAACCTCCCTTCCACCTCCTTCCCGATTCCTTCTCTCTGGGTCATCCCAGTGCACCAGCCCTGAGCACCCTGTATCAAGCATCAAACCTCGGGGGGAGAGTTTTTATCATAAACATTTTCTGCATCTATTGAGATGATCACATGGGTTTTATCCTTCAGTTTGTTAATGTGATGTATCACATTGATTGATTTACCTATATTGAAGAATCCTTGCATCCATCCCTAGGATAAGATCTACTTGATATGGCAAAGAATCTGCCTGCAAAACAGGAGACCCAAATGCGATTCCTGGGTAGGAAAGATACACTGAAGAATTGGATGGCTACCCAATCCAGTATGCTTGGGGCTTCCCTGGTGGCTCAGATAGTAAAGAATCTGCTCAAAATGAGAGAGACCTGGGTTCAATTGCTGGGTTGGGAAGATTCCCTAATGAAGGGTATGACTACCCACTCCAACATTCTTACCTGGGGACTTCCACGGACAGAGTAGCCTGGTGAGCTACCATTGATGGTGGTCACAAAGAGTCAAACACGACTCAGCTACTAACACTTTCACTTTTTTTCTCATCATCTTTTAAATATGTTGTTAGATTCTATTTGCTAGTATTTTGTGGAGGATTTTTGCATCTATGTTCATCAGTGATATTGGTTTGTAGTTTTGTTTGTTGTGTGATATCTTTGGCTGCTTTTGGTATCAGAGAGATGATGGTCTCATAGAATGAACTTGAGAGAGTTCCTTCATGTGAATTATTTTGGAAGAGTTTTAGAAGGGTAGGGGTTAAGTCTTCTCTAAATGCTAGGTGTGTATATATTTACAACTGATATACTTCCTTTTTGTATTGATCTCTTGATCATTATGTCCTGACCTTCCTGGTCTTGTTAAAATTTTTATTTCAAAGTGTATTTTGTCTGATATGGGAATTGCTTCTCCAGTTTTGTCTTATTTCTATTTGCATGGAGCATATTTTTTTCACCCTTTCACTTTCAGTCTGTATGTATTCCTAGGTCTGAAGCGGGTTTCTTTTAGATAGTATATATGTGGGTTTTGCTTTTGTATCTTTTTTGCCAGTCTAAGTCAATTGGTTAGAGCATTTAATTCATTTACATTTGAGGTGATTATCAATATAAATGTATCTATTGCCATTTTTTGAATTGGTTTCAGTTTGTGTGTCTTTTATATTTTCTTATTCGTCTCTTTTCTTCTGTTTCCTATCTAGAAAAGTTCCTTTAGCATTTGTTATAAAGCTTGTTTGGTGGTGCTGAATTCTGTTATCTTTAGCTTGTCTGTAAAGCTTTTGATTTCTCTGTCAAATCTGAATGAGAGCATTGCTGGATATATTGTTCTTGGTTGTAGGTTTTTTATTTTCTTCACTTTAAATATATCCTGCCACTTCTTTCTGGCCTGAGGAGTTTCTGCTGAAAAATCAAAAGATAAGCTTATGGAGATTTCCTTTTACACTATTTATTGACTTTTCCTTGTTGCTTTTGATATTTTTCCTTTTATTTAATTTTTGTAGGTTGATTCATATGAGTCTAAATATTTCCCTCCCTGCTTATATCCTGTATGAGTCTTTCTGCATTTCCTGGAGCTGGATGACTATTTCCTTTCCCACATTAAGGAAGTTTTCAACTATCATCTCTTCAAGTATTTTCTTGTGTCCTTTCTCTTTTGTTTTTTCTTCTGGGACTCCTATACTTCAAATGTTGTGTTTCTTGTTGTCCTAGAAGTCTTCGGAGACTGTCCTTATTACATTTTCTTTTTCCTTTTTTCACCTTTATTCTGTTCCACAGCAGAGACTTCCACTATTCTGTGTTTCAGGTCACTTATCCATCCTTCTGCCTCAGTTTTTCTGCTATTGATTCTTTTTAGTGTATTTTTGATTTCAGTTATTGTATTGTTCATTTCTGTTTGTATGTTCTTTAGTTCTCCTTGGTCTTTGTTAGCCATTCTTGCACAATCTTGATATGGGCCTCTACTATTTTTCTGAGATCTTGTATCATCTTTACTAGCATTACTTTGAATTCTTTTTCAGGCAAACTGCCTCTATCCTCTCCACTTAGTTGTTCTTGTAGATTCTTTATCTTGCTCTTTTGCCTGCAGCAGATTTCTCTGTTGTCTCATTTTGTCTGACTTCCTGTGTTTGTGCAGACTGTTTCTGCAGGCTGCAGGACTGTGTTTCTTCTTGTTTCTGGTGTCTGCCTCCCGGTGGGTGAGGTGGATATTGAGCAGGGTCTCCCCTTTGCTCTGCAGTTACTACTGCCCTGTCAGGGCCATGGAATGCTTCCTAGCTGTTGAAGTAGAGGACCTTAGATATGCTTCTTATCTGGTACTTCTGTTCTGTGGTATGAGGTAGGCTGGATCAGAGCAACTCCCATTGGGAGAGAAACCTGGGAGTATTTCTCCCCTGGGACTGTTCACTGTGAGTGTGCTCTGTTTATCCCCTTTTGCCCGTCGTACAGGCTTACAGACTACACTTCTGCTGGCACTTCTTTAGAGCCCAACTTAGCAGTGGGTATACAGGCAAATGGCCCTATAATCTCTCAGATGTTCTTTTCACCCAGGTCGCTGACACAAATCCATTGAGGTCAGGTCCCAGGACTGCCATAGCTGTGCACCTGGGCGCATTGCAGGAGCTGTGGATACAACTCAGATTCTGGCCTGACCCAGCCCTTGTGTGAACGTGCCCACCCATCTCAGCTGAAGGAGCACTTGTTTTCTGTTGAGATGTTATGCAGCACTGTCTTTAGGAAGTTGTCAGGGGAGGTGTAACTTCATGGCCTGTTAGCCATGAGGAGAGATTTCAGCTCTTCTTCTGTACTTGCCAACTGCCTGGGACACATCTGTGGTTTCAGCCACACCTCTGTCTATCCTGCTCTGACCAGCACCTACTTCTCATGTTGCCCTGGACCACACCAGCTGACAGAGATGGGGGAGTCAGCAAGCACGGCCATCAAGGCTGTCACAGCCAGAGGAACCTTTGGAGTGGGCAGCATTCAGCCTGAGTGAGAGGCTCTGGTTTTCGGGGTGGTTGACTCTGCTCCAACCAGTGCCCCCAGAGGCAGGGGCTGGTGGGTGAGCAAGGGAACTGCAATGGTGATACTGTGCCTCCTGCACCACCCAACAATGGTGCCTTGCTTTTATAGTGGTCCAGACTTCTTCCACAAACTTTTCCTGTTGTGAATCTCCATAGTTCTGTCCCTCCAGGCTATCTCTTCACAGCCAACAGCTGTTGCCTTCCTGGGTCTGCTGTCCATCCTCCCCCCCTTTCCAGCACCTTGCCCCCCTCCACACCAGGAGAGAGAAATCTAAGGCTGGAGGGTGCAGGGCTGCAGCATGAACAATGCACGTAGGTGTTACTGTGCCCTACCTTTCACAGACTGGTTGTTGCATTCCCTTCTGATCTCCTGAACTTCCCTCTCCTATCCAGCTGATTTACCCACCGTGATGAGACTTCCCTGAATGAGGAAACCTCTCCTCTCCTTCAGCTCCCCCAGAAATGCTGGTCTCATTTCCTCTTATCTTTTTTTTTTTTTTCTTACATTTTCACCCAGTTGTGTGGGACTTTTCCTTGTCTTTTTAGGTGTCTGAGGTCTTTCCCTAGTGTTAAGTCATAAAATTCTATTATAATGCACCAAAATGTTGACATGCTTCTATGAGAAGAAGAGGGAAGATAATATATGCTGATATAGGAGCACATGTTTCATACTATGTCTATAAATTTTTTAGAATGCAATTTTTAATTTACTGTTATCTAAGTATTATAAATGTAATCACTTGGAAAAAAATAGCTATTATCATACATTTTCAACTATAATTAAGTTGGGGGGCTTCCTGGGTGGCTCAGACATAAAGGATCGCTTGCAGTGTGAGAGACACAGGAGATGCAGGTTTGATCTTTTCCCATCCTTGCAGTTGAGAAAATCCTCTGCAGAAGAGATTGGTTACCCATCCTAGTATTCCTGCTTGGAGAATCCCATGGATAGAGGAGCCTGGTGGTGTGCAGTCCATGGGGTTTCAACAAATTGGGCATGACTGAAGCAACTGAGAGTGACATAGCATGATTAACTTGAATGGTAGGAATGTAGGTTTAAATACTGATAGATTAAAATATTGTTTAAAATATTTTTATAACCATATAATACCTTGATTGGGCTTCCCTGATAGCTCAGTTGATAAAGAATCCACCTGCAAGGCAGGAGACCCTGGTTCGATTCCTGGGTCAGGAAGATTTGCTGGAGAAAGGATAGGCTGCCCACTCCAGGATTCTTGATCTTTCCTTGTGGCTCAGCTGGTAAAGAATTCACCTGCAGTGCGGGGGAGACTGAATTTGATCCTTGGGTTGTAAAGATTCCCTGGAGAAGGGAAATACCCACTCCAGTATTCTGGCCTAGAGAATTCCATGGGGTTTCAAAGAGTCAAGCACACCTGAGAGACTTTCATTTTCATTTCAATGCCTTGAAACATTTAAAGAAAACCAGTACTTTTAATATGTTGCTTTTTTTTTAAAAATTTGTAGAGTAATGTGGAAGAGGCAGTATAAATTTCCAAGTACAGTATGCTTCAGCCTTAGATAATTTCTGTGTGGATTTAAATTTTCAAGACCTGCTTGTATGAGTTTGGCTGCACCCAAGCATAGAGAAGGGCAAAGAGAAGCAACAAGAACTTCCTGGAGGTATTTATTGACCTTTACAAGAGCAGTGACAGCATCAGGTGGATGGAGATCTTGCAGCTTCTAAGCACGTTTGCATCACTGAGAATTAGACCAAAATAGTGAGATTTCATTATGATGATTCTGACAGCTGTGTGAACTACAGGAATCTTTTCATTACCCTCATCTTTCATGTCTAGGTTCATTCTTCTCCCTACTCTTCCATAGATCTTTTGCTTGGTATTTAAAACTTTGAACTAGTGAGGTTTACTTTATTTTCCAAATCTTATATCTCATGACTACAGAGAAAGAAACTGCTACCAGAGCAGTTATCTCATAATTCTCCAAATATCCTACAGAAAACGTTGCCATTTTACTCCTTCCCTCCTTGTGCTCCTAACATTCTAATATTTTTTTCTGAGTCAAAATGCAATGTGACTTGTTTAATATTTCCCTCTGATTTTGATGGCTTTAATATGCTTGCTCTCCTAAAATAAATATAGTCAAAGATATGAAATATTTAATGCAAGACTCGATAAGGATAAAAACAGTTTTGAAAATTATTTTTGTAAATATGCTGGAGAATCTCACATTAAATGGGAACAATGGAAAAATAAGCTAATGGAAAACGCACAAACTCTTGTTATATTTTTCTTATGTCTTCTTGATTTCTATTTATACTTTTCCACCATATTTCTTTAGAATCATATTTAATAGTTGCTTCCATTTCTTATATACCACAATCCATAGGCTGCTTCAAACTAGCTCAACTCAATTTTCCACTTTAATTAAACAGACTTGAAAAAGCTAACCAAAGAAATCTTTCCTAATTTCCCAGTTTATGTGCTGTCTCAGTAGAATTTAACACAGTTGGACACTCTTTCCTCCTTTAAACTCATACTTTCCCCTTGAATTTGGTCACACTTTCCCTTTTAGTTTTCATCTCCACCACTTCCAGGTAATACAGCCTCAACTCTTCCTCAACATTGACTCTCTCAAGGCCGTCTCTTCTAAGCACACAACTACAGGTTCCACATACAATTCAAAGAGTGAAATTTTATCTTCACCTAAGATTATTTCCCATTCTGCTCTCTTGATGTCACCACCTGACTGCTTCAATGTATCTCCAAACAAGTCAAAAACTAAAATAATAATCTTCCCTCTTTCTTATGCAGAACAAATACTCTTCTGTGGATTCTTGTCACAGTGAATGTACTTGCTTTTGTAGAAGCCAGAAACCAATGTGTCATCTTAACAATAACTTTCCTTCTCTTCCTCATATCCAATGTATGACATTATTGGATTAATTTTATCTTTTAATTATCTGTTAAATCCATTTTAATATCATTTAATATGTAATAGTAAACATTAAATACTGTTTGTATTTAATTTTAATCCATTTTTAATATCAGATCCAAATTTCAGTTAGTTTTGCTCTTGAATTTTTTATGCACTCTCTTTGTTTCTGCCCAAGTTTCAGTTTGTTTCACACTTATATATAATGATGTTTTTACAAGTTATTCTCCAGTCATTCTCAGCTTCTGGTTAAAGAAGTGCAGGTTGTCTTTTAAACATTTTAGGTATAATTCTTCATTCCACAGTCATGTTAGTTTATAAGATATTTTGCACACAGCTTGGCAGTTTGGCACACAGTTTGGCAATCTCTTAACAGATGGCAGTCAACTGTTGTGAAGAAAGAACCCCTTTTATTAACTTATACAAAAGTCTTTCTATGGGCTGGTAACAGTATGCTTACCCTTCACTCTCTTGATTAAAGCCATTCCTTTTTCTTTATTTGATGATTATATATACTAAACATGCATTAGATGTTCTGTCTTTCTCTCCTGCTTTAATTCTACACAACACTCTCTATTCTTTTTTGGTCAGTCACCCTGAATTTTTTCAACTGCATGAAGCGTCACATGATTTCTTGTTATACAGCCTTCTTACCTTTTGTTTGTGTTCATAGAATGTTCTTTCGGCCTTTATTCAGTTAACTCTTAATTTTTAACTCTCAGCTCTACCTTCAGTTCCCTAAGAACGTATTCTTAAGTCTTCTATTGAGGGAAAATTCTTCTGTTATATTCTCTGATTGATACATGGAGTTTCCTAATCATAATATTTAACATAGCTATAATTGCAAAATTTTCCAGGTGGTGCTAGTGCTAAAGAACATGCTTGTCAATGCAGGAAACCCAAGAGTTGCATGTTTTTTTTTAATTAATTAATTTATTTTTTATTAGTTTTTCCAAACAATGACCTGATATCACCGTGGGTTTACATATGCTCCCCCTCCAGAACCTCCCTCCCTCCTCCCTCCCCCCAGGAAATCTCGTTGCACCAGCCCCGAGCATCAATCCTGGGCTGGCGATTGATTAGACATATGATAATTAACATGTTTCAATGCCATTCTCCCATATCATCCCACCCTTTCCCTCATCCACAGAGTCCACGAGTCTATTCTATACATCTGCGTTCCTTTTGCTGTCTCGCATGCTGGGTTCTTGTTACCGTCTTTCTAAATTCCATATATATGCGTTAATATACTGTATTGTTGTTTTTGCTTCTGGCTTACTTCATTCTGGATAATGGGCTCCAGTTTCGTCCATCTGAGTAGAACTGATTCAAATGAATTTTTCCTTAATGCTGAGTAATATTCCATTGTGTATATGTACCACAGCTTTCTTATCCATTCATCAGTTGATGGGCATCTAGGTTGCTTCCATGTCCTGGCTATTGTAAATAAAGCAGCGATGAACATTGGGGTACACGTGGCTCTTTCAATTCTGGTTTCCTCGATGTATATGCCCAGCAGTGGGACATTATCCTCAATGGTGAAAAACTGAAATCATTCCCCCTGAAATCAGGAACAAGACAAGGGTGCCCACTCTCACCACTACTTTTCAACATAATTTTGGAAGTCTTGGCCACAGCAATCAGAGCAGATACAGAAATCAAAGGAATCCAGATTGGAAAAGAAGAAGTAAAACTCTCTCTGTTTGCAGATGACATGATCCTCTATATTGAAAACCCTAAAGACTCTACGAGAAAATTACTAGAGCTAATCAGTGAATATAGCAAAGTTTCAGGATACAAAATCAACACACAGAAATCCCTGGCATTTCTATACACTAACAATGAGAAAACAGAAAGAGAAATTATGGAAACAATTCCATTCACCATCGAAACAAAAAGAATAAAATACTTAGGAGTATTTCTACCTAAAGAAACAAAAGACTTGTATATAGAAAACTATAAAACACTGATGAAAGAAATCAAAGAGGACACAAACAGATGGAGAAATGTGCCGTGTTCGTGGATTGGAAGAATCAATATAGTGAAAATGAGTATACTACCCAAAGCAATCTATAGATTCAATGCAATTCCTATCAAGCTACCAGAGGTCCTTTTCAGAGAATTAGAACAAATAATTTCTCAATTTGTATGGAAATACAAAACTCCTTGTATAGCCAAAGCAATCTTGAGAAAGAAGATTGGAACTGGAGGAATCAACCTACCTGACTTTAGGTTATACTACAAATCCACAGTCATTAAGACAGTATGGTACTGGCACAAAGACAGAAATATAGATCAATGGAACAGAATAGAAAGCCCAGAGATAAATCCACGCATCTATGGACACCTTATCTTTGACAAAGGAGGCAAGAATATACAATGGAGAAAAGACAACCTCTTTAACAAGTGGTGCTGGGAAAACTGGACAGCCACTTGTAAAAGAATGAAACTAGAACACTTTCTAACACCATACACAAAGATAAACTCAAAATGGATCAAAGATCTAAGCATAAGACCAGAAACTATAAAACTCCTAGAGGATAATATTGGGAAAACACTCTCTGACATAAACCAAAGCAGGATCCTACATGACCCACCTCCCAGAATATTGCAAATAAAAGCACAAATAAACAAATGGGACCTAATTAAAATTAAAAGCTTTTGCACAACAAAGGAAACTATAAGCAAGGTGAAAAGACAGCCTTCAGAATGGGAGAAAATAATAGCCAATGAAGCAACGGACAAACAATTAATCTCAAAAATATACAAACAACTCCTGCAGCTCCATTCTAGAAAAATAAAAGACCCAATCAAAAAGTGGGCCAAAGAACTTAACAGACATTTCTCCAAAGAAGACATAAAAATGGCTAACAAACACATGAAAAGATGCTCAACATCACTCATTATCAAAGAAATGCAAATCAAAACCACAATGAGATATCACTTTACTCTGCTCAGAATGGCTGCAATCCAAAAATCTACAAGTAATAAATGCTGGAGAGGATGTGGAGAAAAGGGAACTCTCTTACACTGTTGGTGGGATTGCAAACTAGTACAGCCACTATGGAAAACAGTGTGGAGATTCCTTAAAAAACTGCAAATAGACCTGCCATATGAGATGCATGTTTGATCCCTGGGTTGGGAATATCCCTTGGAAGAGGACATGGCAATCTACACCAGTATTCTTGCCTGGAGAATTCCATGGATAGGAGAACATGGTGGACTACAATCGATGGGGTCGCAAAGAGTTGGGCACACCTGAAGTGACTTAGTATGCATACATGCATAATTTCATGTCTGTGACAATGATTAACATGTGATTGGAGGAGATAATAAAGAGGACATGAACACTAGTTGACCCACAAGCTGGGCCCAGGTAATCAGGATTGCCTAACCTTCTCCCCTCTCCACGGAGAGTACTCTCTGCCCACCAGAAGGTACTGTTCTGGTTGGAGCTGTTCCAAGAAAATAGCCTTTAAAATAATGTGTTGAGATCATCAGAGCTGGACATGTGACCATTTCCATTCAAAGATCTGGTAGGCGGGTACAGAAACCTACACATCTTGCTGCTGCCCAAGAGAAGCATCATATGTAAGTTCCCTTGCTTATAAAACCCACCACATACCAATCTGGTATAGCCTCCCTCTTTCCTCAGTCTCTTCCTGCCCACCTTGTGGGAAAACCAGTTTCACATTACACCTTGGAATCTCCCTAAAATATTCTGAAACAACACATATGTATTCTCTACTAAACTGAAACGTTGATAAGGGATAGTGCTACATCAATTTTGTAAAATATTGTGTTCCTATGGAACAACAGACTGGTTCCAAACAGGGAAAGGAGTCCGTCAAGGCTGTATTTTGTCACTCTGCTTATTTAACTTGTATGCAGAGTGCATCATGAGAAATGCCACACTGGATGAAACACAAGATGGAATCAAGATTGCCAGGAGAAATATCAATAACCACAGATATGCAGATAACACCACACATCATGGCAGAAAATGAAGAGGAATGGAAAAGCCTCTTGATGAAGGTGAAAGAAGAGAGTGAAAAAGTTGGCTTAAAACTAAACATTCAGAAAACTAAGATCACAGCATCTTGTCCCATCACTTTATGGCAAATAGATGGGGAAACAATGGAAGCAGTGACAGACTATCTTTTGGGGCTCCAAATTCACTGCAAATGGTGACTGCAGCCATGAAATTAAAAGATGCTTGCTCCTTGGAAGAAAAATTATGACCAACCTAGGCAGCATATTAAAAAGCAGAGACATTGTTTTTGCTAACAGAAGTCCATCTAGTCAAAGCTATAGTTTCTCCAGTAGTCATGTATGGATGTGTGAGCTGAACTATAATGAAAGCTGAGTACTGAAGAATTGAAGCTTTTAAAGTGTGATGTTGAAGACTCTTGAGAATCCCTTGGACAACAAGGAGATCCAACTAGTCCATGCTAAAGAAAATCAGTCCTGAATATTCATTGGAAGGACTGATGCTGAAGCTGAAACTCCAATCCTTTGGCCACCTAATGCGAAGAACGGATTCATTTGAAAAGACCCTGATGCTGGGAAAGATTGAAAGTGGGAGAAGGGGGTGACAGAGGATGAGATGGTTGGACGCCATCATCAACACAATGGAATGAGTTTCAGTAAATTCAGGGACTTGGTGATGGACAGGGAAGTTTGGCATGCTACAGTCCATGGGGTCAGATTCAGATGTGACCTGATTCAGATCTGAATCCCAGATCCCTGATGCTAGTAGGTTGGAAAGAAGAAAGAAAAGATGGAAGATTAAAAAAAAAATGTAGCTACAAACTCTTGGTGGCATGACCAATGGAGATGAATAATTTAATTAAGTGAAAGGTTTTATTAGAAGGTTTATGAAAATAATGGCATTGTTTGCAGAATGGATATTTCTGCCAAAATTTATAGATATCATAAGTAAATGTTTAAATTTTATGGAGTTTATACAGTAATTTTGTGTTATAAGGATGATAAACAATTTCAAAAGAATTCCTCAAACATAGGAAATTGAAACTTATTCAATAGTACATAATTTATTTTGAAGTTTTATAAGAAACATGCTATTGACAATAGACTGGCTTTAACTACTGAACACATTAAATATTTTTCGCACATTTTCTTTTCAGTATAAATAATTTTTATATAAAATTTCTTAAGAATTTTCATTAAAATTTTACACTTCAGTAACTGGAACATAGTGACAGGTAAATATATCTTGTCTATTTTGGTTTCAGAAAACTAGAATGTTATATTTGAATAATACTCAGTTTTCATGGGTATTAGCAATATAAGAATTTAACATGTCTGTGACTATACTTTATTGTGATTAAATAATGTGCTAAAATAGATATTATTCAAATTCATTTTATAAAGTTGACCTCTTTTATATTTAAATTTCACAAAATTAGATAGGATAAAGTTATTAAGGTAATTAATAAAATTTCTGTTGACCAACAGATGGCACATTCATTTAAATTTCTGTTTGATAAATATGTATAATATATAAATATATTCATGTATGTATAGATTTATGTGCATATATGTTAGTGTGTATATATATGCATGTGTGCATGTACACACACATGGACAGGCTCTTCTGTCCATGGGGATTCTCCAAGCAAGAATACTGGAGTGGGTAGCCATTCTGTTCTCCAGAGGATCTTCCCCACCCAGAGGTTGATTCTAGGTCTCTTGCATTGCAGGCAGATTCTTTACTGTCTGGCCCACTGGGGAAGCAGAGGTAGATGTAATGAAATCAATTAAATTTTGTTTTAGAGAAGACTAGAAACAATATATTCAAATAAATGGTACATCTAAGGAACAGATGGTAGATTCTTTGATACTAATGTATAGGTTAAGAACAAAGTTAATTAGAGATGAAGCTCAAAATTTAAAATTAGGATCCCATTTATTGTTCAGTCACTCAGTTGCATCCAACTCTTTGGTTCCCTATGGGCTGCAGCACGCCAGGCTTCACTGTCCTTCACCATCTCCCAGGGTTTGTTCAAACTCATGTCCATTGAGTCAGTGATGCCATTCAACCATCTCATTCTTTGTCATCCCCTTCTCCTCCTGCCTTCAATCTTTCCCAGCATCAGGGTCTTTTCCAGTGAGTTGGCTCTTCACATCAGGAGGCCAAAATATTGAAGCTTCAACTTCAGCATCAGTCCTTCCAATGACTATTCAGGGATGATTTCCTTTAAGATTGACTGGTTTGATCTCTTTGCTGTGCAAGCTGTATTGGCCTTGATTTACAAATAAAAATGTTTTATTTAATTTTTGATTGGTTCATAAAAATAGATATTGTGAGGAAATTATAATAACAGGCATCTTCCTTTTAAAAAGATAACAATGATGACCCTATGAAACATGGACAAAATGAGAAAAAATAAAAATAAGTCTCAAATTTAATCGGAAGTATACTGACCAATACCAGAATTGTAAGAAGTAATCTCATAGTATTTCTGGGCATTATAACCTGAGAATTAATAGATCTATTTGGGAAAAGAAATTGATTAAAATCTTGAAATTTCAAGTCAAAGTGATGCACTCAATGCTAGTTTGTTAAATTTTATTCAAAAATATTTATCACATCTATAAAAGATTCCAAGTAACCTTCTGGGTCCTGGAGATTTAATATAATGAGAAAAAATAAAATAAACACACAAAACAGACAAAACCAGAAAACAGATACCTGCACCGTCTCAGATCTTACATTCTAGTCAGAGAGATGAGAAGTCTAGCAACACAATAAAATGCTGAATTGTCATAAACACTGAGAAGAAATAGTTAAGTGGGGAAGTGACTGAGAAATGACCATTAGATTTAACAATTTCGCAGGCCAGTTGCCCTAGTCAAGAGTTTCACTGCAGACATGGTAGCAAACATCTTCCTGGAGTCGGGGTTCAAGAAGGAATTAACAGAACAGAAAGCCTTCTGTGAAGAAAGTCAGAGAAATCAGACCTTAACTGAGGAGAAAGTATGACTAATGAGTTTATGTTTTTGTTTGTTTATTTTGTTTTAGCTTTTTGAAATATAGAACATTTGCAAATTTATACAAATGATGTAGGAGAATGAGACAACTTCATGAGGCTGAGAAAGGGTAAACTTGATGGAACGTTATCCTTGAGTAGGTCAGGGAAGAGTGCTCCTATGTTAAGTGGAAAAGCTACGCTTAGCTAAGAGGAGAGTCAATTTATCTGCATAAATAGAAGAAGTTAAAGTGTATGGACACAAACCCATGAAGATAATTACTTCAATGTTCTCAACTTAAAATATGTCATTTAAAGATATCATTTCAGCTATTCAAGATAAGTAAGTTCTGGAGATCTAATATATACCATGATGACTATAGTTAACAATACATATCCTATATTTGGAAGCTAATAAGATAGTAGATCTTAAATGTTTTCATGACACACAAACACATACACACACAGACACACATGATAGTCATGTGAAATGATGGATATGTTAAATTAGTTTTATTTTGTTAGTCATTTCACAATGTGTATGTATAGCAAACATCACATTGTGCACTGTAAATGTATGTAATATTTAGTCAATTATATTTCAATAAAGCTGAAAAATATACCAAGTTCTCACCAAAGAATGTTAGTGAAAAATAAGTAATGCTGTATGATGGTATGAATTATCACATGGAAGAGGAAATGGCACATACATACATAATACACACTTCTGAATATATATATTCATTAAATATATATTTATATTTACATATATTCATAAACATATGTGGAGATCAATAAAGATAAGTATATAATTATACATGAATTCATATACACATGTGTACATACACAAAAGTATGCTTTCTTGTGGCAATGGGTGTATGTGTGCATAAATCTAAGTTATCCACTTAAATCTAGAAGATCTTCACTATTCTGAAATGATTTGTTTGTTCATTTTTGGAAGATCATACAACTGTTGAGTATAGGGACATGCATGGGCAAAAGTGATGGATGTGAAAAGGAGATAAACAAAATCTTAGTTCACGATGAGGCTTTAAAAATACAAACACTGTTAAATTTAAATACATAAAACAAGAATAATATTTCTAAGCTAAATTTTCTTAAATGTACATTTTCTTAGAAGAAGTAGAAATTAGCAAGTAGAAACTAAAGGCCAAGATTCTCAGTAGTCCATAATATTTTTAAGTTTATTTAGAAATAAAAGTGCCATCCTCTGGCTACTTCTTCACAGTGCTCTTATATTAGCAGGACTTCATAGTAGCTTAGTAATATATATTAGCAGGACTTAATAGTAGCTTAGTGATAGATTTTCTTTAGTGTCAGCAATAAAAATTGAGCTGGTCTTGAAAAAAGGGATCCTCAAAGAATATAGAAAGTAATGGTTGTTTTCAAAAAAGGAAAAAACAGCTTTGGCAACAAAATAGAGAGTATGAGTAGCAACCTTGGGGCTGAGAAGTAGCCTTTGGGCTTACTAGTATATAAATCACAAGATTAGGAGATGCAAAGACAAAAAGCCCGCTGAAAGTTTTAAAGGTTATAGTGAGTCAAAGGTTTTAGCCAAGCTAGGAACTACTTATGAATGATCAGCAGTGCTCTTGCAAAAGATACACCATAGAAAGAGAACTAGAGAAAATGTTAGTGCTTTTTTCAGAGCATGGTATCTAATCAGACATTGAGCAAAAAAACAAGATAAAGATCAATAAAAATCACAGTATAATTCACCAATCATACAAATGTAAGATTTGGAAGTCCAATGTTGTAACTTTAAATTAAGTGCCAAGGAAAACTCGGTGAAGTCCAAGCACTTGAGGGTGGTCTGTAAGGTGATACAATAACAATATGTGAATCTTTATATTATTAATGTTACACTAATCAATATATTTTGAGGCTGTGATATATACATTATAAACATTGAAAATAATTTTGAAACTCATAAAACTTTTACTTAAAAGGCTAATCTAAAGAAAGTCTTAGAAATCCCACAGAACACCGAGAGGGTGAGATGTATGGAGAGAGTAACATGGAAACTCACATTACCATATGAAAAATAGATAGCCAATGGGAATTTGCTGTATGACTCACGGAACTCAAACAGGGGCTCTGGATCAACCTGGAGGGGTGGGTTAGGGAGGGAGATGGGAGGAGGTTCAGAAGGAAGGGGACATATGTATACCTATGGCTGATTCATGTTGAGGCTTGACAGAAAACAGCAAAATTCTGTAAAGCAACTATCCTTCAAAAAAATTAAAAAGAGAAGATTAATATTTATATTCACATTGATATATTTTAATTTGGTAATTCTCTCTAGGGTTCAACGAAGGAGGAGAGTTTGGGGGAAATTTTGAAGGACTATGGCTAAAAAAGTATTTGGATACAGTTAGATGTATGGATCTTAGTTTTACAATGCTGTATTAACCTGACTGTTATCTAAAAATGAGAGTCCACAAAAACAAAATATTGCCTCCACTTGCAAATAGTCATCCAAAGAAAATAGCTCAAATCAACTGCCCGGCTTTTAACTGTAGAAAATGAAACACCAAATTTTACTTTATTTCCAAAAAATCGCTCCTATTCATGTTTTCTTTAGAGGAGACTCTTTGATAAATGGTTCTTATATACTGTCAATCTGTTGAAAAAATGAAACTATGTATTAGCTTTGATTGCATTGGTCATTGATTCTGATATGCTTTGAACATTTTTGAAATGTGGAATACAGTAGCATGTTCAGTAATCACCTTTCTCAGAAATGTTTATGCCTCTTGTGTTTATAACATCTGAATTGGCAACTTCACTCTTCATAGTGAAGCAAATCTCAACACCAGCCTTGGCTATGATGAGTGGGCCTTGTAGTCTCAGTCTGTTACACCCAGAACCTGTGTGTGTTCCTTCCCTGTTGCACAAGGATTTCTTGAATTCTAATTTGTACCCCAGTTTTCCCTGCTGGCTCAGTGGTAACAAATCTACCTGCCAATGCAGGAGATACAGGTTCAATCCCTGGGTCAGGAAAAATCCCATGGAGGAGGAAATGGCAACCCAGTACACTATTCTTACCTGGGAAATCCCATGGACAGAGGAGCCTGGATGGCTACAGTTGATAGGGTCACAAAAGGATCAGATATGATTCAGCCACTAAACAACAAACAAATTTGTACCCTGTAGCTCAGTTGTGCTGGGTCCTTACACCTGGCTTTACCTTTTCAGGCTCTCTCTCTCAGGAGGGCATGGAACTTTTCAAAGAACTTCAGAATCTAGTTGGGTATCTCTTGTACATAAACACATTTACTAAAATGTCTGTTTCCCCAGGTTGTTTTATCTAAAATTCGGCCTTAATCATTCTCAGATTATTATTAATTTTTTAATATGGAATTTTTCATAAGTCCTTCCCAGGGGCCCAGGATAATCTTCTCTGTATGATTCTAATTTTTGTATATGTGCTAAAGCATCATTTTCAGGTTATTCTATTTTCATACTGTTTTGCCTCACAAGGAGAGATATATAGGACATAATAATACATTTCCAGAATTCAAAACCCTTAGACCATGTTTCTTTGTTGAGTCTTTGTCTTGTAGTATTGTGTAATTTATCTGTTTACAAATACATGTCTCTACAGTGAATTTCTCTAGTGTAGAAATACCTTGCCCCCTCCACCCCCAGTATCCAGATTATATAACAAACAATGTGGTAAATATTTAATAAGACACTGAAAGGTTACATGTCTGACATTCACAGTAATAGTAACAATTTGGAGGTGCACTGCTGTTTGTTGCTCTTTGCAGCCCCATGGATTGAAGCCCAACAGACTCCTTTGTCCATGAATATTTCCAGGCAAGAATACTGGTGTAGGGTGCCATTTCCTCCTCCAGGGGATCTTCCAGACTCAGGGACTGAACCCACATCTCCTGTATTGGCAAGTGGATTCTTTAGCACTAGTGCCATCTGGGAAGCGCAGTTTGGAGGTAATAAATTCTCAGATGGTAAAGAATCTCCCTGCAGTGCAGGAGACAGGGTTTGACCTCTGGGTCAGGAAGATCCTCCAGAGAAGGGAATGGCTACCCACTCCAGTATTCTTGCCTGGAGGATTCCATATAGAGGAGCCTGGTAGGCTACAGTGCATGGGAATCCCAAAGAATTGGACACAATTGAGCCACTAACGCTTTCACTATTTTCAAAGCTCAGTAATTGTTATGAAAGTGTATACAGTATAGCTGCTTATATCTTATATAAGTCCTGGTTTTTGATAATATATATATTAAAGAGTTGTATCTTTTTCATTGAATAATTATCATTTTATTGTATTATTAATACATTTGCTTATTTTTTGTATTTATGTTTAAATAACAGAATTTTGCTCCTATACATTCTGTTGCTCCTTATGTATATTACATCCATTTGTACATATTCTGCATATTCAAGTCTATAAACAGTTCTTTAACCCAAAAATAAAATATGTGTTTTCTTCAGTCAGTATCTCCACAATCAGCAAGTTTTATTTTCAACAATTTTGTTTTCTATTTTATTTAAACACTCCTAGGTTTACTCATTCCATATTAATGTATGTTTTAGGTTTCTTGTCTCTTCAGTATCCTGAACAGTGCATTGGTGAATGTTGTATAACACAAACTTAGGCCACAGCATAATTATCTTATAATTGCATAGCTGTAAATGTATTGCTGGGTAAATTGTATGCATTTAATAATATTAATATGCATTGCTAAATAAATACACTATTAATTTAAAAAATTCTTAATGGTAGTTTATATATTTTGTTTTTTATCTCTCTCACTGTGTATTCAAATATCTGTTAGACATTTAAGTTGATCATTCTTCAGATTACAGCACAGTCACCAATTATCATTACTTTTATTTTTCTTCTTTTCTTTTCATCCATGCTCCCTAATCGTTAGATATATACATTATTCTAAAATATACCATGTTCCTGTGTGCATTTTTGATTTATAGAAATGATGTCCTGCTTGAGAGCTCATTATTTTTCTCATCTATTACTCTTAGCAGTATAGATCTCTTCTGTGAGATCTACTGGTACTTCTATGAGTATATCAAGATCATGCATACTTCACATTTGCTATAGCGCCTTCAGTGATGAAAACTTGGGCAATCTCCAACTCCTTCCACCAGAAAACAATGATGCAATAAATGTGCTAATATATATATATTTTTCAGACAGATACTAGTAATAGGGAAATGTTGCCTCCAAAATCCAAAGGTGCCCACTAGACATCGAGCCACGTTTATTTATTTATTTTTTTGGTTATAGAAGGGGGCAGATGTGGTAACTTATCCTCCACTTTAGAAGAGTTATCTTGAAAGGGACTTTGCCACAAAATCCCTGGAAATTCTACTAACGTGGAAATCTACTGAGTTTTTGTGCAACTGATTTCTCAACTTTTGACATGTAAATATCTTAACATTAAGTCTAGAGTAGCTGCTCATTGGATCTAATCAGTTCAGTCTCTCCAATATGATGAGCTCATGTTACACCTTGGAAAATGGAAAGATGATCAGATCCCACCCAGTGCCCACTGTGTGTGCTCAGCCAGCTCCAACTCTTTGTGTACATAGAGTGCAGTCCTCTAAACTTCCTCTGTCCAGGGAATTCTCCAGGCAAGCATACTGGAACAGATTGACATTTCCTCCTCCAGGGTATCTTCCCAACCCAGGAATCAAACCCACATCTCCTTCATTGGCAGGCAGATCCTTTACCATGGACCACCAAAGTCCCTACATACCGAATTATAACATAGGGCCGGATATAGCCCTTGAAGTAGAATAGCTGAGGTGCATTGTTTGTCTTGCCACCTGAGAGCAACTGCTTCTTGACATTTTTTGCTACTGTGTATCAAGAAAGAAGCATTGGTTGCATACCAGGTACCATGGGATGTGTTAATTTACTGAAGCAATGAAATTACATCTGGAAGAGCAGCTGCAATTGGAGAAACCATTCGATTGATTTTATGAAAAATCTGCAATCACCTTCCAAGACCCATCTCTTTTCTGCACAGGACAAGTAAGACAAGTTGAATAGAATGTGGTAGGAATCAATTCCTCTGCTGTCTGAAGTCCCTGATAGTGGCACAAATCTCAGAAATACTTTCATAAATTGATATGGCCTTTAGTTGAGTATTTATCTTAGAGGCAGTGATAGTGGTTTTCATGTAACCTTTCCTCTCATAGCATCCCTCACTCCACAGGTGAGGGAACCAATGTGTGGGTTCTTCCAGTCATACACTTTGGAACAAGAGAAATAACTACAAGATGGTTAGATCCAGGAGACCCAACAGAAGATGGTCTTGAGCTAAAACACCATTAAGACCCTGACATTAATTAACACCTACTCTAAGTAATAGACCACAATAACATGTAGATCTCCTAGAATTTGTGTTACTTCAGACCCGATATCCAGTGATCCTTAAAAAATCTGAATACTTCTTTTCCCCAATCCTTAGTAAATCTAATAAAAGGGAATATGCCCCTTTTAAGAAAGCTGGGGGGGAAATGGACAGTATGAATTTTGGCAGTGAAGCTGGACTTGTTCTCGAGAGGAGTTGGCTTTCTTTTTACTCAAGGAATTCTAGATCTATAAACAGGTTCACATCTGGGAACTGATCAATAGGATATCTTTAAAGCTGTTATATCAAATAACTTCTGAATCTATTTCTCATTTTCAAGTAAAGTACTACTACTTATGAAAATTTGGCTTAAATTATATATCATTTATATATTAAAATTTCTCTATTGAGTTAATCTTTTGAGGTTTATGTTTGCCTGTTGTGTTTGGGTTTAACAATATAGCTTCAAAATTGTGTATCATTTTAGTTCAGTGAATTTCTTACAGACAATATATTATTAGACTTTTTCTCTTATGTAATATCTCTTCTAATTGATGAGGTTTCCTTATGTAATAAACTAAATAATGATCCTCAAAAAGCTATGTCTACATCATAATCACTAGGACCTATGAATATTATTGTACACAGCAAAAATAATAATAATAATAATGTGGTTAAGTTAAGGCTCTTGAAAAGAGAAGTTTATTTTCAATTACATGGGCAAACTCTAAGTGTGATCATTTATATCTTAAGAGAAAACCTGAGGAAGTTTAGGACAGACACACAGAGGAGAAGACACAGAGACAAAGGGGAGACACATCACCATGGAAACTGAGGCTGGATTGATGCAATCACAATTCTAGGAATGCCTGAATTCACCTGCAGCTGGGAAAGGAGAGGAAGAGAGCTTTTGGAAGGAAGTATAGACCTGTTGACATCTTGATTTCAGATTTCAGCCCTACAGAGCTGTGAGAGAATACATTTCTGTAGTTTTAAGCCTAAATTATAGTAAGTTGTTATGGCAGTCCTGGAAAATGATATACCCCATTTACACTAGTGGGAAATATTCTTACATTAGCATTAATTTCTGCCATTTTATTGGATGCTTTCTGATACAAAATTTTCTTTCACTTCTTGGTGTTCAATTGAATGACCATTTTCTTTCATGGGATTCAAAATTTAAAATCAGTGAAGCATGCTTTGTTTACTTTCTCACATCCTAAATAGGAAAATTAGCACCTGGGTTGTCTTCCTCATCTATTCTTAGTTGTGAAGATGAAATGTTTTTTTTTTTTTTTTACTATTTTCAAGTCTTTTATTAATTACTGGCTATAACGATACTCCCAAAGTGAATCATATTATTTTAAAACAATAATAGCTAAGACGTCTTTCTTTTTATTTTATTTATTTATTTTTTTGATCCCTCGGTATCTCTAATTTTCTTTTTTTTAAAATGGTTTGTAAGGTCTCAAATCATTTGGCTCTACTTTCACAAGATCCAATTTCCTAAAATGTTTAAAAACTTGGATTGAGACCTTGGATGCCATATATTTATGTATTAAATATAGAGATGTTGAAGATATAAGAAAAATAGTTTTATTCTGGGATAATTTCATATAAGATTTAGTCATGAAATATATAACTGAGATAAGTACAAATACATTCATATGTACAATACCTGATTTGTAAAGTAGGAAGAGTAAAGATAAATAAAGCATCAAACAGTGTAAGCATAGTAACATAGTAACCTAAAAAAACCAACACAAAATAAATGAAAATGCTAAAATGTCCTTTACAATTTTTTATCATATTTCACTGGAATAAAAGATTTGCTACAAACACAGCAAGGAGCCATAAACCTCAGTTCAGTTCAGTGCAGTTCAGTTCAGTTGCTCAGTCATGTCAGACTCTTTGCAACCCCATGAGCTGCAGCATGCCAGGCCTCCCTGTCCATCACCAACTCCTGGAGTCCACCCAAACCCACATCCATCGAGTTGGTGATGCCATCCAGCCATCTCATCTTTTGTCGTCCCCTTCTCCTCCTGCTCCCAATCCTTCTCAGCATCAGGGTCTTTTCCAGTGAGTCAACTCTTCACATGAGGTGGCCAAAGTATTGGAGTTTCAGCTTCAACATCAGTCTTTCCAATGAACACCCAGGACTGATCTCCTTTAGGATGAACTTGTTGGATCTCCTTGCAGTCCAAGGGACTCTCAAGAGTCTTCTCCAACACCACAGTTCAAAAGCATCAGTTCTTCAGAACTCAGCTTTTTTCATTGTACAACTCTCACATCCATGCATGACTACTGGCAAAATCATAGCCTTGACTAGATAGACCTTTGTTGGCAAAGTAATGACTCTGCTTTTCAATATGTTATCCAGGTTGACCATAACTTTCCTTCCAAGGAGTAAGCATCTTTTAATTTCATGGCTGCAGTCACCACCTGCAGTGACCTTGGAGACCCCCAAAATAAAGTCTGACACTGTTTCCACTGTTTCCCAATCTATTCCCCATGAAGTGATGTGACCAGATGGAATGATCTTAGTTTTCTAATATTGAGGTGTCATCTGCATATCTGAGTTTATTGCTATTTCTCCCGGAAATGTTGATTTCAGCTTGTGGTTCTTCCTGCCCAGCGTTTCTCATGATGTACTCTGCATAGAAGATAAATAAGCAGGGTGACAATATAAGCCTTGACGTACTCCTTTTCCTATTTGGAACCAGTCTGTTGCTCCATGTCCAGTTCTAACTGTTGCTTACTGAGCTGCATACAGGTTTCTCAAGAGGCAGGTCACATGGTCTGGTATTCCCATCTCTAAGAATTTTCCTCAGTTTATTGTGATCCACACAGTCAAAGGCCTTGGTATAGTCAATAAAGCAGAAGTACATGTTTTTCTGGAACTCTCTTGCTTTTTTGATGATCCAACAGATGTTGGCAATTTTATCTCTGGTTCCTCTGTATTTTCTCAAACCAGCTTGAACATCTGGAAGTTCATGGTTCATGTATTGTTGAAGCCTGGTTTGGAGAATTTTGAGTATTACTTTACTAGCATGTGAGAAGAATGCAATTTTGTGGTAGTTTGAGCATTTTTTGGCATTTACTTTCTTTGGAATTGGAATGAAAACTGGCCTTTTCTAGCCCTGTGGCCATTGCTGAGTTTTCCAAATTCGCTGGCATATTGAGTGCAGCACTTTCACAGCATCATCTTTCAGGATTTGAAATAGCTCAACTGGAATTCCCTTACCTCCACTAGCTTTCTTTGTAGTGATGCTTTCTAAGGCCCACTTGAATTCACATTCCAGGAGGTCTGGCTCTAAGTGAGTGATCACGCCATCGTGATTATCTGTCATGAAGATCTTTTTTGTAGAGTTCTTCTCTGTATTCTTGCCTCCTCTTCTTAATATCTCTGCTTCTGTTAGGTCCATACCATTTCTGTCCTTTATCGAGCCCATCTTGGCATGAAATGTTCCCTTGGTATCTCTAATTTTCTTGAAGAGATCTCTAGTCTTTCCCTTACTGTTGTTTTCTTCTATTTCTTTGCATTGATTGCTAAGGAAGGCTTTCTTATCTCCTCTTGCTATTCTTTGGAACTCTGCATTCAGATGGGAATATCTTTCCTTTTCTCCTTTGCTTTTTGCTTCCCTTCTTTTCACAGCTCTTTGTAAGGCCTCCTCAGATAGCCATTTTGCTTTTTTGCATTTCTTTTCCATGGGGATGGTCTTAATCCCTGTCTCCTGTACAATGTCACTAACCTCCTTCCATAGTTCATCAGACACTCTGCCTATCAGATCCAGTCCCTTGAATCTATTTCTCACTTCCACTGTATAATTATAAGGGATTTGATTTAGGTCATACCTGAATGGTTTAGTGGTTTTCCCTACTTTCTTCATTTTAAGTCGGAATTTGGCATTAAGGAGTTCATGATCCAAGCCACAGTCAGCTCCCAGTCTTGTTTTTGCTGACTGTATAGAGCTTCTCCATCTTTGGCCACAAAGAATATAATCAATCTGATTTCGATGTTGACCACCTGGTGATGTCCATGTGTAGAGTCTTCTTTGTGTTGTTGGAAGAGGGTGTTTGCTATGACCAGTGCATTCTTTTGACAAAACTCTATTAGGCTTTGTCCTGCTTCATTCTGTACTCCAAGGCCAAATTTGCCTGTTACTCCAAGTGTTTCCTGACTACTTACTTTTGCATTCCAGTCCCCTATGATGAAAAGGACATCTTTTTCGGGCATTATTTCTAAAAGATCTTGTAGGTCTTCATAGAACCGTTCAACTTCAGCTTCTTCAGCATTACTGGTTGGGACATAGGCTTGGATTACTGTGATATTCAATGGTTTGCCTTGGAAATGAAGAGAGATCATTCTGTCATTTTTCACATTGTATTCAAGTATTGCATTTTGGACTCTTTTGTTGACCATGATGGCTACTCCATTTCTTCTAAGGGGTTCTTGCCCACAGTAGTAGATATAATGGTCATCTGAATTAAATTCACCCATTTCAGTCCATCTTAGTTCACTAATTCCTAAAATGTCAACGTTCACTCTTGCTATCTTCTTTTTGACCACTTCCAATTTGCCTTGATTCATGGACCTAACATTCCAGGTTCCTATGCAATATTGCTCTTTACAACATTGGACCTTGGTTCTGTCACCAGTCACATCCACAACTGGGCATTGATTTTGCTTTGGAGCCATCCCTTCATTCTTTCTGGAGTTATTTCTCCACTGATCTCCAGTAGCATATTGGGCACCTACCAACCTGGGGAGTTTATCTTTCCATGTCCTATCATTTTGCCTTTTCATACTGTTAATGGGGTTCTCAAGGCCAAAATACTGAAGTGGTTTGCCATTCCATTCTCCAGTGGACCACATTCTGTCAGACGTCTCCACCATGACCCTTCTGTCTTGGTTGGCCCCACACGGCATGGCTTAGTTTCATTGAGTTAGACAAGGCCATGGTCATGATTATCAGATTGGCTAGTTTTCTGTGATTATGTAAATCTCAGTATTCAGTACTGAATGGCAGCTTGATCAAATATTATCAAAATTATCCTCTACCTACTATCACCAATTTTAGAAACGCCTTAAAGTAACTGCAGATCATGATGCAAGTAAATTATTAGTACATATTTTCTAAATAGTAATATTCTATGACATTTGGATAAAGAGTGAAGAAAAAGAGCCTACATGATTTAATGTTTGGGCAGTGATGGAAAATTATTTTGTCTTTGCTTTATTTCTTCTCAGTTATACAGAACATAATTAAATAATAAAAACTATGAAAAGTACATTTTGTCCCTATAAAATGTATGTGTTTCTTGGAATTTGAAATAATTAAACATATGTAGAGTACAATTTTATCTCTAAGTAGATGAAAGCTTCATGAAAATACAAGAGCTAAATTAATTGAATCTGTTAAGTTTAAATTAAAAATGTTTAATATATCATAAAGGGATGGGAACATATGCTAACATTTATACTAATCTGTAGAATTAAGATACTTAGTAAGATCTTAAAATGGCATCCACTTAAACACAGCTTGGTAAGTGTTCATTGATTTTTTTGTGTGTATAGAAGTCTCAAATTCATATATTAATACAGGTAAACCTAGACAGAAATATTACTGAGAATGTGTTTTTGGAAAGTAATATCATTACTATATAAGTATAGATGAAAGTGAACGTCATTCAGTCATGTCTGACTCTTTGCCACCCCATGGACTATACAGTCCATGGAATTCTCTAGGCAAGAATACTGGAGTGGGTAGTCTTTCCCTTCTTCAGGGGATCTTCCCAACCCAGGAATGGAACCCAGGTCCCCTGCATTGCAGGCAGATTCTTTACCAGCTGAGCCACAAGCTAAGCCAATAAATATAGATATATATATGTATAAATGTATAATATACACACATAAGCTTACCTTCTTGACAGTTTTCAGTCTAAGCAATATGTAACTCAATAACCATGCAAATATTATTATTATTCACCATTTTGACAGTTATTAACATTTACTTAATTAAAATAGGTCATGCACTGTTATACTTTTTACTTAATATACTTAATATTTAAAATAACCCTGTAAGGCATGCATTATAATCATTCACATTTTGCAAATGAGGAAACAGTGGCAGAAAGAAGTTAAACAGCCAAATTCACACAACTAGAAATTGTTTTAGGCTACATTCAAACCTTGGTAATTTGGTTTTAGAACTGATACTCTTCATCATTTTGTGACATTGATTCCACACAGTTATAGCAATTACAGTCAATTCTCCAGGAAAGCTGTGATAGAAACTATAGACAAAAAATCAGTCAATCTAAGCAAGAAATGAAAACTTTTATTCAAGCCAAACTTGAGGATTATAACCCAGGAAAGTTCTGAAAATGAGAATCGTTCCCTCTGTTACAAGTCAAGGCACATTGATGTAGGTTTTTTTTGAGACAGAGAGCTGTACATCGAATGATGTATTTTTGGTGGTTTACATAATCCAGATTTAAGTATCACATGACCCCTAACAAGACTAAGAAGGAAAGATATATTTTAAGGAGCTATTGATGCTTGGAGAACGTTGCTCTTTGTTGTTGAATAGATGCTCCTGCTGATGTGGGGAAGGATGGTCTGGTCGGTACATAATGCAGAAACACAATACACAGTGGGGGAGAAGAGTAGGGCAAAAGGCATAGAACTTTTATTCTTGCATTTTTCTTGTCTTGCCATAAAACATTAATTTTATTTCATAAAGCAAAGTGTGCCCTCTGCACCCTCTGCATTTTTATCATACTTCTCTGTTCCTAATAACTCTAAGAAGCGCTGAGGTTGTTGCCATTTTTAATTATTCACAGGATGGCAATTAATAAGATGATATATCACATACTGCTACATTTATATTTTGAGAATTACACTAAAGATGGATCCATATATTCAAAAAATAGATCTGAAATTGTTAAATTTGAAAGAACATGCAAAGTACTGATGATGTTAAAGGCAGAGCTTTGGCAAGTGCATAATTGTCAACATGAGATCCTATTTAGCTCTCCTTAAACTATACCAGCAGTACATATATTATATGTACTTACTTATATTATTTACTTATATTATTTGACTATCACTAAAAGTACAATATGCTTGTATATCTGTATTAATCAGTGTTCTCCAGAGAAACAAAACCAATACTTCAGTCCAAGGACAGAAGGCTAAGATAATAGCTCAGCAAGCAGGCAGTGGGTATATCGTTCCTACTTTTGTTTTTTGTTTTATTCAGGCCCTAATTGCCCTGGATAGCTGTTACCTGCATTGAGAAGAGCAATCTAATTTACTGAGTCCATCAATTTAAATAGTAATCTGCCTATTATACAGAGTGAAGTAAGCCAGAAGGAAAAACAACAATACAGTATACTAATGCATATATATGGAATTTAGAAAGATAGTAATGATAACCCTGTATGCGAGACAGCAAAAGAGATACAGATGTATAGAACAGTCTTTTGGACTCTATGGGAGAGGGCAAGGGTGAGATGATATGGGAGAACGGCATTGAAACATGTAAATTATCATATGTCATGATACAGAGTGCTCAGCGCTGGTGCACTGGGATGACCCAGAGGAATGGAATCAGGAGGGAGGTGGGAGGGGGGTTCTGGAAGGAGAACACATGTATACCCATGGCAGATTCATGTCAATGTATGGCAAAACCAACACAGTAATGTAAAGAAAATAAATAAATATATAAATAAATTAAAATAAATAGTAATCTGATCTACAAGTACCTAGTGTGAAAAAACACAAGTGTGAAAGTGAAAGTGTTAGATTGCTCAGTTTTATCCTACTCTTTGCAATCCCATGGACAGTAGCCCACCAGGCTCCTCTATCCATGGGCTTATCCAGGCAAGAATACTGGAGCGGGTTCCCATTCTCTTCACCAGGGGATCTTCCGGACCCAAGGATCGAACCCAGTAATCTTGCAAAACCAGTGTCTGAAATGATACCACCCTTGAAGTGAAACTATACTGGAATATTGCTTGAAATGGTCAATCAAATATTTTGCAATTGCCCATAAAATAATATTTCTCAAGATTTTGATCCGAATTCAACATGGGAATGCACTGCCTTCACCCTTGCAATATGTTGTGCTCTGACTAATGAAGACAGAGTAGCCATCACACACAAAGGTTTTTCAAATGAGAGTTGTGTACCCTGAAAGCAAAACAGCTGCTGCATGGACAACCAAAGGCTTGTGACCTTTGCTACTGGAGAAAAATGTTGACTCTGGGGCTCATTATTTCACACACAGAGACAGTTAGATTAAAGTTTCCTAGAACAGAAATATCAGTTTCCAGCACAAAAGTTTGGTTTTCTTTTTCTTTTATTTTTCTGTTTCAAGGATGTGCTATTTCTCTGCTTTTGAAATTTTGTATAATAAATTTCAGAGCCACAATGTACCTTGTGAAATAGGAATGGAAGATCTACCTTCCATTTCTATCACATTTTTATCACATCAAATCACATTTTTTCCTATAACTTCCAGATCAAGCCTAAAGTAGGAAAAATCATCACTCCCATACAGTAATTTGATTTCCCTTATTCTAAAATAAAAAATCTGTATAAAAATACCGTGACTCTCTTTTTTTTAAGTATATACATATATATGTATGTTTCACATGGAAGGTTTATCTTACTTTCTTTTAACTCTCATTGTTTTTAAGAGTACGTTTGAACCTCTTCTCAAAAAACACTTTACTCCTTCTGATTTATTTACAAAGTATCTAGTTGAATTACTGCCCAGATGAATATCATAAATTCATACATGTATGATGGAGAAGGCAATGGCAACCCAGTCCAGTATTCTTGCCTGGAACATCCCATGGATGGAGGAGCCTGGTGGGCTACTCCATGGGGTCCTCCATGGAGTCCATGGGGTCGCGACAAGTCAGACACGGCTGAGAAACTTCTCTTTCATTTTTTACTTTCATGCATTGGAGAAGGAAATGGCAACCCACTCCAGTGTTCTTGCCTGGAGAATCCCAGGGACAGGGGAGCCTTTATGGGGTCTCACAGAGTCGGACACGACTGAAGCGACTTAGTAGCAGCAGACCCAGCATACATGTATGAATGCTAGGGCTTCTTTCCTCTGTAGACCTCAAAAAACTTTCTGAAATACCTGAAAGAATACATTTTATCCTGGTTTATATTCATGTATAAAAGAGAATCTTTTAGTTGCATTCAGGAAGTGATGATAAAGAATCACACAGCATGATTGCAGGGATCCTTCTAACTTTCTTTGGCATGCATGTTGAAAAAAATTGGCAAAAGTCATGTGTCACATAAAAAGTTATGTTTCCAAAATAGCAGCAGCTTGAACAGAGATATTAAACACTCTTGTTCCAGCATTGATGTCTAAATACTGAAAGAAAATTTCCCAGCAAACAGAAAAATTTCATTACACTCACAGAAATAGGAGAAAAGTTTCACGTCACAGCCCACAATTTTTAGGCTAGAAATGAAAACATTAATGGATTAAAAATACAAAACAAAACCAAAAGTCACCTAGAGAGAATGCATGTCTCCTGTAACAAGTTCCAGGGAGGAGTTATGGGAAACTAGAGAAAAGAAAATGTTGGCTAACTCCACTATCACTACCTTTCTTAGTAGAACTCCATACACACTCTTGACTTCTAAGAAAGCTCAGGGAAATGGTCTAGGCATGAAGGAAATAGAACTGTTGGAATCTCAAGATTCAGAAACAACTACTTCGGAGGCCTAAGTCTTGTGAAGTGACTTTATTGTTCAGGAAGCTGGCAGAACGTGTTCAGGGTGTTCCCTTCATGTAGTGGACCTGGCCACATAAGCTAACTCAGGAAGGAGCCTGGGTGTAGCTGGAAGAGCAGAGGGTAGAACAAGGGATGACAGAATACCTATTTTGTGGCTCTGTCCCTTCACCAATCAGATATAAAAATTGTATACTGCCTGGAAAGCTCATGGCCCTAAGCCACTGCACTCAATATTTAAATTACAACAAATAAACCATCCAGATTAAAGCCTACCTCCACATTTCTGTGAACAACCAAGTAGAAAGGGGAAGAGCAAGGGAACAGTACACTCAACCTTTCTGTGGGTTGTAATCAGTTGTGGAAAGTGTGCTATTTGTTTAAATGTGAGTAGATAAGAATAAAGTAAAGGGAAAGTGGAATCAGTGAACCCATGAGAGGAATGCCAATAAAGATAAGGAAAGAAATTGTTTCAAGAAGCAAAAATTTGGAAAACAAGCTGCCAACAGATTCAAATGCTGGGAAGAATATTAGAACTGAAAACAGTTTCTGCATCTTAGAGATTCAGATCCATGGTGAATTTATTCAGGGTGGTTTTCATGGAGTACTGGGACTAGAAGCTAGCTTAGAGAAGGTTGTAGGAGATGTATGGTAGGCTCAATAATGCCTCCCCCCAAATGTCCAGAGATTAGAGACTCTTTCCAGATGTAAATATACTGTCTGATTAAAGGAGAATATCTCACAATGCACAGATGTATTTCAAATAATCACATTTTATGATTTAAATATCTTATAATTTTAAGTGTCAATTACACCTCAGTAAAGCTGACAAAAGAGAAATATAAATTGAGAAATGTGGTATGTATAAATATCTGAGTGTGTAAAAGAGTATTTATATATATGAAAATATGCACCTATATGAAAACCTAAATATTTTAAATGGAACAGTTATTTCCTTAAATGTGTTTCAATAAGAAAAAAGAAACTTTTTTTTTTGCCTCTACTTTAGAATAATAATGAACTAAGAATATAAGTAAGTTATTCAGTTACATAGTCATAGAAATGAAACCACAGCTATCAAACCTCTCTTCTGCTTACTTCTCATAGCATAAGTCTCTCAATTAGTGGAAAATCTACCATATGCTTAAATCCTTCATTTGAGCTTAACTCCTATTGTGTCAAATTTATACAAATAAATTTAATTTTAAATTTACAGACCATATGTTGAGTTAAGTTTGAAACCTCCTAGGAAGCCTACAATAAGATAAATATTCAAATTGGTGAAGTAAATTTTCACATCATAACCCCTGAATCTCCTCATTGCACATCCAACCATTTTAATCCAAGTTACAGTGCATAAGACTAACATTATATCATCCTAGGCCTGCCAATCACATTTCTTTAATTAATACAGAGGACATAATGTGAATTGAACCACTGCTAGAAATGTTACTCTACCAAAAGTTTCTCATGGTCCTTGATTAAGATTCTGTGGTACAGACCTTCATAATATAAAATGAAGAGGTCAAGCTTTCATCCTCATCTGAGTTAGCATCATTCTTTGAGAGAGAAAAGCAAAAGAAATCATTATCTTGCATGAAGGAGCAGAGTTCTCCTTCAGAAACTATATTGGTGACCTCAGTTTGCTTATATTTGGCACAAAAATGAACAAAATGTTTCCTTGTGGGAATGAGTTGGGAAAATAATTAGAAAAAAGCAAGAGAGGGTTGGGGTAGAGAGCAACAGGGGTGGAAGCAAAGGAAAAAAGTCCTGTTTTAGAGTTTGTTCAGGAAAATCTCAAAATGATCTGATATTAATGAAATAGTATCTTTCAATAGCTTTTCAAATGAAATAACATATTCCTTGAATATAGAAGCCATTGTAGTTGTCAAGAACACATGCATATATAATATACTTTGCAAGAACATAAAAAGTGCCTGCATATGCATTTTCAACAGCAAATCCAAGTTACAGGCAAACTGACCTACCACCTGAGTTGTAGCAGATGGAATTTTCTGGGAGACGTGGAGATTTCTAGGGGCCTCTGACAATCCTTGGTCTTCCCTGGTGGCTCAGATAGTAAAGAAGTAGCCTGCAATGCAGAAGACTTGGGTTCGATCCCTCGGTCAGGAAGATCCCCTGGAGAAGGGAATGGCTACCCACTCCAGTATACTTGTGGGAGAATTCCATGGACAGAAGAGCCTGGTGGGCCATAGGATTGCAAAGACTTGGACACCACCAAGAGACTAACACTTCCACTGAGAAGCCTCAATCAGGTAATCACAGTGCAGACACTTGGACTTTGACATAAGCTGTTTCCTCTTCAGAGAACACTATTGCCTGTTTGAAAGGCAACTCCATGATGAATCTTGGGTCCCAGTAGAGACTGAACCCTTGACCATGAGACATTTAGTGTTGATTGGATGCAAATACCCAACGTGATCCTGGTATTATCTGACCTTACAAATTTGAAAACCAATAAATCAATTAACAAAACAAAGATAAGAATCTTGAGGGTGCATATGTGTATTTTGCTAAAAGGATAATCTATGTTTTTAATTAATTACTTGTTTTACCATGTCGATTGCCCCCCATTTCTATCATATAAAACAGCATCCTTATGGTGGCTAGGACTGTGGTTACACTGGCACCGTGGAGTTATAATACAGTCAGGGATAGTCAAAGAAAAGTGTATTCTGAGAAGGCGAAAGGAGAGAAACTGTTCTCAGTTCAGTTCAGTCACGCAGTTGGGTCTGACTTTTGTGACCCCATGAGACGCAGCACACCAGGCCTCCCTGTCCATCACCAACTCCCAGAGCTTGCTCAAACTCATGTCCATTGAGTCGAAGATGGCATCTACCATCTCATCCTCTGTTATCCTCTTCTCCTGCCTTCAATCTTTCCCAGCATCAGGGTCTTTTCAAATGAGTCAGCTCTTCACATCAGGCAAAGTATTGAAGTTTCAGCTTCAGTATCAGTCCGTCCAATGAATATTTAGGACTGATTTCCTTTAGGATGGACTGGCTTGATCTCCTTGCAGTCCAAGGGACTCTCAAGAGTCTTTTCCAACACCACAGTTCAAGAGCATCAATTCTTTGGCACTCAGCTTTCTTTACAGTCCAGCTCCCACATCCATACATGACTACTGGAAAAACCATCACTTTGACTAGACAGACGTTTGTTGGCAAGTAATGTCTCTGCTTTTTAATAGGCTGTCTAAGTTGCTCATAGCTTTCCTTCCTAGAAGTAACCATCTTTTAATTTCATGGCTGCAGTCAACATCTGCAGTGATTTTGGAGCCTCCCAAAACAGAGTCTCTCAATGTTTCCAATGGTTACCCGTCTATTTGTCATGAAGTGATGGGAGCAGATGCCATGATCTTAGTTTTCTGAATGCTGAGCTTCAACCAGCTTTTTTGCTCTTTTCTTTCACTTTCATCAAGAGGCTCTTTCATTCTTCCCCTCTTTCTGCCACAAGGGTGGTGTCATCTGCATATCTGAGGTTTATTGATATTTCTCCCAGCAATCCTGATTCCTGCTTATGTTTCATCCAGCCCAGCATTTCTCATGATGTACTCTGCGTATAAGTTAAATAAGCAGGGTGACAATATACAGCCTTGACATAGTCATTTCCCAGTTTGGAACCAGTCTGTTGTTCCATGTCCATTGCTAACTGTTACTTCTTAACCTACATACAGATTTCTCAGGAAACAGGTAAGGTGGTCTGCTATTCCCATCTCTCTAAGAATTTTTCACAGTTTTTTTGTGATCCACAAAGTGAAAGGCATTGGCATAGTCAATAAAGTAAAAGAAGATGCTTTTCTGAAACTCTTTTGTTTTTTCGATGATCCAACAGATATTGGCAATTTGATCTCTGGCTCCTCTGCCTTTTCTAAATCCAGCTTGAACATCTGGAAGTTCATGGTTCACATACTGCGAAGCCTGGCTTGGAGAATTTTGAGCATTGCTTTGGTGGTGTGTGAGATGAGTGCAATTGGATTGGAATGAAAACTGACCTTTTCCAGTCCTGTGGTCACTGCTGAATTTTCCAAATTTTCTGATATATTGAGTAGAGCTGTTTCATAGCATCATCTTTTAGGTTTTTAAATAGCTCAACTGGATTTCTGTCACCTCCACTAGCTTTGTTTGCAACGATGCTTCCTAAGACCCACTTGACTTTGTATTCCAGGATATCTGGTTCTTGGTGAGTGATCTCACCACCATGATTATCTGGTTCGTAAAGAGAACTGTGCTTGATATTTTCATTTTCCATCCCAAATCCATTCCTCACCACCATCCACTAATTTCTTTGCTCCTAGAAGTTGGCCTCTATCAGATTCAAGTGAGTCCCCTTGTCTCTTAAGGGAATTGATTCATATCTAAGCTATAGCTACACTTTTGGTTCTGAGCTGTGTTCATCACAGCTTTGCTTCAGGATTGTCCCAGCATTCCATGTTATTTCCCTTAACCCTGATGGCACATGTGTGAAAGCCCCTTCTTTAAACTCTTTAATTACCTTGTGAGAGTACCATCTGTTTTCTGACGGTTTCTGACAGAAACAGCTGTTTTGATGCAGCTGTAGCAAAATGGCTGGTTAAAAAAAAATGTAAAGCAATTGTTCTTATGAATTATTTCTGAGATCAGCTGCACATCCCTAAACTTCAAGCTTTGTCCTATTTCCTATATTCAGCTTTCTCTCAAACCCTTGACCAGCATCTCTCTACATTATTATATGTAATCAAAGATTCTCATAACATCTTTGATCTCAGTGGTGCTGGGAGTCAGGATGTGATAAATTTATACTTGGAGGACACTGGGCAATGGTGTAAGAGGGTCTATTATGTGTATAACAAGAAAATAGAAATAAAAGAAAATAAAAATCAGTTTTGAAGTCTAAACAGAATAATCTCAAGGTCAACTGTGCCTGTGCCAAAAGATCAATTTTCAAATATCATATTCTATACTTGGAGAAGACTCTTTAGAGTCCCTTGGACTGTAAGGAGGTCAAACCAGTCAACCCTAAAGGAAATCAACCCTGAATATTCATTGGGAAGACTGATGCTGAGGCTGAAGCTCCAATATTTTGACCACCTGATGCGGGGAGCCGATTCGTTGGAAAAGATCCTAATCCTGGAAAAGATCATAATGCTGGAAAAGACTGAGCTCAGGAGGAGAATGGGGCAATGAAATCCAGTTGAGCTATTTAAACACTTAAAAGATGATGCTATGAAATAGCTCTAGTCAAGATATCAGTAGAAAGGTAGTCAACCCAGTGGACATGAGTTTGAGCAAACCCTGGGAGATAATGGAGGACAGAAGAGCCTGGTGCCCTGCAGTCCGTGAGGTCACAAAGAGTCAGATATATTTAGTGACTGAAGAACAACATATTATACTTAGAAGTGTTACAATATAATGATATTAAGGAACATGAATTGATAAATTAACTTCTATCATACATACTATACAATCAACAAAAGGAAGTTTCCAGTCTTTAATTATGTAATGTAAGTTTCTCCAGAAAAGTAGAATTGTGAGAAGATCTAGTCTGATGATGAATAAGAAAATGGCAACTCACTCCAAGACTTTTGCCTGAAAAATCCCATGGATAGAGGAGCCTGGCTGCTACATTCCATGGGGTCACAAAGAGTCAGACATGACTGAGTGCACACACACACACACACACACACACACTTTCTTGATGAGCACACATTTCCTTCAAAGATTCTTTGCTAGGTCACACATCTATCATAGAGGTGCTTTATTTACTTTTTAATGTTTATTTGATCTTGGCCACTTGAAAATTCATAATTATTCAATCAAGTATATGTAAGGAAAAAGTGAGTTTAGTATAAGTGAGTAAACACTGAGCATGTGAACTTTTATATGCTGAATTTAGATAAATTCTATTTTTGTAATAATAAAAGTTTATAACTATTTGCTAGCATCTTTAAAAGCAAATACAAGCAAACATCAATTTTATGTACTTATTATTAAATAACCCCACCTGTATCTTTCATGTAAATTTATCATTTGTGTTTCTGAGAGGTGTAAGCTATAAAAACATGACATTATATTGTACTTTTGAAACTGATTACTGACTGCTTGGCTGAATGTTAAGGCTTGATGGTATAGCAGAACTTATGCACCAGAACTCCTAGTCCTGGTTCGACTTTTCTTGCTTCAAATTCTTTATCTTTTACTAAACAATTCCAGTTCTGAGGCATAGAGTAATAAAACCATTATACGCATAACTACTTTCTTGGAATCTTTTCGTTAGAGTATTTGAGGCAAGTTTTCCATACATGCCATTAAAATCAATTCGTGTTTCTGTGTATAGTTGAAACTGGACCTTAAATTGACTCTAAATAAGAGTGAAATGAAGAGTTGATTTCCATCCACCATTTTAAACTTAACCTTTTTAATGATGTCTTTGATCTCTTTTTGATCTTGTTTTTTAGAGTTCTGCATTAGTAAACCATTTTCCTCAGTGTTTGATTTGACATTTTTATGAACCTAAGTAATAAATGCTACAATAGAGAAATGATTGCTGGTAACTTAAATTTTTCTTTTCAGTTTTGCAATGTTGTCCTTCCTTCAATCTGAGCTCACCCTCTTGAGTCCTCTCTCTGTCTTATCTCCCTCTTTTTCTCTCTCTCTGGCCTGCTCAGCATTCTTCACATCTCCTTTGTAACTTCAGTACATTTTCACTTGTAAGAGGATCAAACTAAAAATGTTGCAGTGATTAAATCTGATGGGAAAATGAGAAGTATATCTTAAATGTCTAGATTATACTCCATCTCCTCCTACAGTGTTCTGTTGAAGTAAAATTTAGAGCAAATTACTAAATTAATATACTCCAAACTTACATAAAATAGGTTGAATAAGAAATATTCCAAACTGGTTATTTTCCCTTCTTCACATTGATTTGAATTTGAAGATTAGTCCTGTGGAAGTAATTGTTAACTCTCCTTAAGACTGATGTCCACTTTCTGAGAAAATTTTACCTGTGATTAATATTGTTCTAAATGTTGACTAATTGGATAGATGTTCTTTAATACAATTACATGTTTATATACACTATTATAGTCATAACTTTGTTAATGATAACAAAAATGTATGTATAATAATGTATGATTTTAGTACAAACAATTAATCGGCTTACCAATTAAACACATAGCTTTATCTCTTCAGATTTCACAAACAAAATTTATTTTATGAGGACTTCCCAGATGGAGTTATTGGTAAAAACCAAACTAGCAATGCAGGAGATGCATAAGAGTTGCAGGTTCTATCCCTGTGTTGGGAAGGTTCACTGGAGGAGGACATGGAAACCCACTCTAGTATTCTTGCCTGGAGAATCCCACTGACAGAGCATCCTGACAGGTTACAGTTCATAGGGTCACAAAGAGTCAAATGTGACTGAAACAACTTAGCATTAGCATGATCGAAGGGACTTTTTATTCACATATAATTTAACAAGTAATGTGGCCTTTAATAACTGAGAATTCTCTTAACTCATAAGACCCCTTAGTTTCCTTATTTATCAATAGGAAAAGATGACTCTGACCCCATGGATTTCTTGTTGAATTTAAATAAGAATATCTGTAATCAATTTTTGCAAACTGCATTGTACAAGTTAATAAAAATTTAAGCAGTGATGGCAGCAGTAATGGAGGCAACAGTGAGCAGTATTCATTGTAATGTCTTTTCTTTCACTTTCCAGCAGTTCCCAAAGGTCATTTAGAAAGAAAGAGATGAATGTTTCCCATTGCTTCCCTAACCAATTACCCCAAATTTAATGGCTTAAAACCGCTCAACTTTATCTTTGAGTCCTGGATGTTAGAAGTCCAAACTTAGTCTTACGGAACTGAAACCAAGGTGTTTCCCCTTTGGAATGCTTTAGGGGAAAATGTGTTTCCTTCTCTTTCCTAGGTTTTAGAGGCTGTCTTTATTTCTGATTCCAAAATTATTAAAGATGGTGACTGAAGCCATGAAGATAAAAGACCCTTGCTCCTTGGAAGAAAGCTATGACAAATATAGATAGCATATTAAAAAGCAGAGATGTTACTTTGCCATCAAATTCTGTATAGTCAAAACCATGGTTTTTCCAGTAGTCATGTATGGATGTGAGAATTGGACTGTAAAGAAAGCTGAGTGCTCAAGAATTGATGCTTTTGAACTGTAGTGTTGGCAAAGACTCTTGAGAGTCCCTTGGACTGCAAGGAGATCCAACCAGTACATCCTAAAGGAAATCAGTCCTGAATATTCAGTGGGAGGACTGATGCTGAAACTGAAACTCCAATGCTTTGGCCACCTAATGTGAAGAACTGACTTAGTGGAAAAGATCCTGATGCTGGGAAAGATTGAAGGGAGAAGGAGAAGGGGATGACAAAGGATTAGATGGCTGGATGGTATCATCAACTCTAAGAACATGAGTTTGAGTAAGCTCCGGGAGTTGGTGATGGACAAGGAGGCCTGGCATGCTGCAGTCCATGGGGTCACAGAGTCAGACACGACTGAGCGACTGAACTGAACTGAACTGATGTATTCCTTGGCTCATGACCCCTTTCCCCATCATTAAAGTCAACAGATGTGTGTGTCTCTCTGCCTTTTTCACATACTCATGTATTCGTCTGACTCTCTGTTCTGCTTCCCTCTTCTATTTTTAATGACGCTGCAACTACCTTCAGCGCATCTGAATAATTCACAACAGTTGTCTCATCTCTACATTTTTAGCTCACTCACATCAGCAGTCACTTAGCCCTGTGAGGTAACAATTCCATAGGTGTTAAGGATTATAACATGGATATCTTTAAGGGATCATTCTATCTACCTCAAGACCTCTCCTAACTTTCATCTGATCCTTGTACCCTCTCTAATTAGTGAGTAATCTCTTTTCTCATTTTTCACCAATGAACTTTGTAAATTTTTTAAAAAGTGCAGTTAACAATTATATGCAATTTAGAGAATCATGATAAAATGTGAAAAAATTCATATACTCATAACCCATCTTATGAAAGAGAACCATAATTGTATGTTTGAAGCCCAATATTCAGTCCTAACAAATCCAATTTTCTTGTGATACAGCCCTTTAGTACTAGTCACAGTGCTAAATTTAGTAGTGTAAACATTCTTTTGATTTTTCTACTATGCACATAAATGCATGTATCCCCAAAAAGCTTTATTTGCTTTCTGTTTCAGAAATATAAGCTTATTAAGTAACTTAGTTTTTGAATAGCATGACTTTCAGTACTACCCATATTGATGAACAGAGTTCTATTTCCTTCATTTCATGGCTGCATTACAGTCTCTGTATGAGTGCATTGCAATTTATCTCTTCTCAACTTTAAAAGCATTTGGGATTTTCTTATTCCCTTGCTATTCACAGTTCAGTTTAAAGCACCCTTATACAGATGTCCTAGGGTTCATGAGTGAGGGTTTTTCTAGAGATGTCTGGTGTCAAAATGTGTCTAATGCCAGTGAGAATCCCACTGCTTAATATTCTTGCCAATGTTTGGTGTTGTCAGACATCTTAACTTCTGAAAATGTACTGGATATTAATTTACGTCTCACTGGAGTTTTGATTTGTATTTCATTTTTATATCATGATAGTGCATAATTTTTTGCATGTTGAGACAATTTGGATTTTTTCCTGTAAAGTGTCATTCTATTTTCCCTGTTATGCCTATTTCTTATTTATTCAAAGAGTCTTAATAAATTCCAGATAAGAATATTTTTTTCAGCTACATGTATTGTAAAAAGATGTTCCTAGTTTGTAGTTAGTCGTTTTATTTTCTTCCTTAACATAAGATGGTGAAGTCATTCTCCTGTATTTCACTATATTTTAAACTTTTGCTTTTTTTTATTTAAACTTTTGCTCATCACTCAAACCCTGCAAAGACAGGATAAACACTAAAATATCTCTCTAACCATACTGTTAGAAGAACCTTAGGGTTCCATGACTTTCATAAGAATTTTGTGTGTCTGCATGTGAGAGACATAATGAAATGATAATCTGATTGATAGTGAATCTAAATATCTTACTGTTCTTTTTTATTATATGTTAATGTACTGACTACCATGGCATCAGTGTAGGCAAGTGAAGTGATCTGAACGAGTAACAAGTACTTCAGAGCATCTGTTGAAGGAGCCATCAGTACACAGGTTAGAATATCCTGTGAATAAATGAGTTTAGGAAGGCAAATCTAGGCTTCTCGGGTGGCACTAGTGGTAAAGAATCTGCCTGTCAATGTGGGATATGCAAGAGATGTAAGTTTGATCACTGGGTTGGGAAGATCCCCTGGAGTAGGAAAGGGCAACACACTCCAGTATTCTTACCTGAAAAGTTCCACGGACAGAGAGGCCTGGAAGGCTATGGTCCAAGGGGTTGTTGAGTCAGACACAACTGAGTACAAAAACACACACAGGGCAAATCCATATGAAAGGTGAGAAAAGGCAATCAAGGAGAGAGTATACGAAGAACTGAAAGAGTTTAACATTGAGGAAGCTCTGGAAATTTCAGGTTCAATGAGGAAATTATAGTTTGCCATATTAAATACTCCCTAGACAATATATGAGAACTATTTATTGGCTATAGCAATAAAAATTCAGGAACAGTCTTGCTAAGAGCTTGTTCAATGGATGAGTAAAGGACAAGATAGGGCATTGCCATGGCCTGAACAATAAAAGGGAAACAAGGAAATAGATGAAAGGACTTCTAATTGTTTTTTTTTTTTCCATGAAACTTGGAAATGCCAGGTAATAGAGACAGAAATAAAGCTGGAGAAGGCTTGATGTGGAAGAACAAATGGAAGAGATATGATTTTTCAAAAATTGAAGTAGGAAAAGATAGAAATTATAGAAAAAAAAGGGATAAGCTTTAATAATTGGAGTGAAATTTCTAAAGTAGTTTTCATAGGATCCAAAGAAGAATTGGAAGAGTTAGCATCACTCAGGATGAGACATTTAATAGCATCACTCAGGATGAGCCATTTTTGATCATAATGAAAGAAAGAAGTTAGTTACAATATACTCTCACTTTTATAAACAGAGTGTCAATAATTTGAAAAAGTTCTTAACTGAGTGTGTCTATATTTCTGGGAAGTAAGAGACAAGATTTTCTGCTGAGAATGAGTGGGAAGGCAATAGGATAGGACAGTTAAGAAGATAAGAAATGGTTTGATTAGATATTATGGAAAATGGAGAAAAACCTTAGAACAGAGAATTGGTGAGCAAGGTAAATGGCCCTATTGAGCTCAGAGAACCTTAGTTTATAGAGGCAATTTTCTGAGGATTTTGCGATTTTCTCCAGTTGAGCTCAACTGCCCAGGTATAGGAACAAAGAAATCAGTCTGCTGGATTGCTTCAGCTTTGGGCTTGCTAGGTGGGTTCAAAAACAGAAATTGAAAATGTAATTGAAAATATTCACAAAGACGTGGTTGAAGAAATGGTTCAAAGGTTATAGGCTTAAAAGGAAGAGAATGACACTGAGGCAGAAATAAAACCTTATATACAAGTGATTGTATGTCACAGGAGTGAATGCAAGTTAGCCTAATGAAATACAAACATTATTTTTGGGGGCACATACTCACTCACATTGGTCCACTTCCGGGAAGAACTAGAAGATTAAGAAGTGCTAAAGATATAACTTCTATCAATCTATTTGACATACTTAAGCATGTTCTTTCTAACAACATTCTGTAATGGGAAAATATTTTGTCCAAATTTAGAAAAAAGCATAAGATGTTTTCTAAAACTATTAGTGTGTTTTTCTTGCGCCACTAACCAATGTGTATTATCCGTAGATTTTCCTTCTGCACATTTCTTGCATGGCATTTTAAATCTGGAGCTTCAAGTTCATATAACCATAGATGAATATTAAAGGATAATACAATTTTAGGAACCCATTTACCCCTTTGAGTCACAGAATCTTAAACTTAAAAATCAGGCTAATTTCACTTGGGACATTTCTTTGCAAGACTGAATGTACTTTGGTTATTTATTTTTGTTCAGTGTATATTGTCCATTTTCTATAAATCCTTTTTCTTGCTGAATTATGGTTAAGGATGTGATTCAGAGCTCACTGGAAGACAGGTAAGTGTTGAGGCCTTCACATAAGATTATTACATTGGCTTTCAGGGCACTAGGACAGGACCCAGCTCACTGGACTGCTGAGAAACTTGGAATGCAGGAGCAGAGAATTTTACCAACACTGACCTTCAAGTTAACATTTCTTGGGACTGTGCTCTTGCCGTTGTACATCAAACATCTTCAGGTTGTGATCCATCCTTCTGAGTATTTTTACCTCTTTGTGTGTGAACTGAAGCAATTCTGATTTTATGTTCATGCTCTTGCATGGAATCTATTCCACCAATGTAAACAGATGAGCCTCATGAAAAGTGTATAATTACTCTGGGGTTGAAAAAAATTTTCTCTTGTTCACATTTTGTATCTCCATCTTTCCTACGGATTATGAAATAGTCAGTGTTTTTAGATGCATTGCTGTTAACATATTTGGCACAGAAGGTTATCTTTAAAATTCCCTCTAAATCTCCCAGATTAATGTTCTGTGTGGTGAGTACCTGCCAGCTTTGGTACTGTTATGGGATTAGACATTTTTGAATGATTTTTGACTTGGAAGGTTGTTTGCATGCTGTTACCAAATCTGGCTATGTTTCAGCTCCAGCATCTTCCATTTCACAAAGGATTTGCTGTGAACCTAGTAAATGTTTTCATTTAATTTTATAATTATCATACCTAGGAAGGACCTTTATTAGAGCTTGGCACTTGCCAGGATGTAAAGCTGCTGCCTCTGTAACTGACTTTAACCAAGTGAATGCTAATCCACAGTGTTTTCCTGGGACAGAGCTTGCTGACAGGGGAGGCACTTTATTATGCTTTTTTATCTCTGATAAGATAAATAAAAGTTTATTTATTTTACGTATAAAATTAGATGTCATAATAAGGCAAAGCTAATTACACTCATACGTTGTAACAGATTATAATAATATTATTAAATGAGGAACCAAAACTAATCAGAGAGAAAATGATAAGAAACAAATACTAAGCCTAATGACATTCATACACTGGGCAAAATTCGCCCATCATCCTTCAAAGACACTCAGGATGATGAACACTTAGGCTTTATTCATCTTGGTTTATTTCCTAAACTAAATTAAAAATATGTATTTTAGTTTTTGAGATAAATTTTATCTCAGATAATTTGGATATCTTTATATCCTTGTTTCTAACAGACAAGGTCTGGATCCTTTTATGGCATAAAAACATTATTCATTAGAAGGGAAGCACCCTCAAAATTAATCATATAGAATTTTCTCAGTAAACATTGAATAAACTTAAATGACCATATATATGCATTATGCTATACCAAGGAAAACCATTCAGCTATTCAACAAAGCTAAAATTAAATTATACCTAGGTAGACATTGAGAATGCACACTAAAATTTTGTTATTTGAGTATTTTATCTTTTGTATGCCTAAAAAAGTTATTTAAGAATATTCCCAATCCCTTTACCAGAGCAGATGGCTACATCAGAGAAAAGATGTCTCTTCTACATTTTCATTCAACTTATCAGTGGTTCTAGTTTCCCCCAATTTCCTTCATCAAGTTTCCCACTACCCTTAGTTTTGCAGCTTGATTTTTAAACCATGGCTACTTAGCTCTCCTCCTTAAAACCTATACCTGCAATTAAAACTACTATGCACTGAGCAGTGAAAAATAAGTTCCAAATACAATAAAAAATAATCTCTTATCTTCAAGTAGGGAAGCCCCAAATGACTATTGGGAATAGCAATAAGGCAGGTAAGCAAAATGACAATTGCATCACAGTATATGATTTAGTAGAGTAAATAATGTGACGCTCTCAGAGCTTAAGACACAGATTTCTAAGGCAAAGTTGTAGAGAACAGAGAAAAGTTACTCAAGAGGCAAAACCTTTGCTGAATTCTGCAGGAGACCAGGTGAGTGGAGGCCAATTAAGTCAGATAAAACATGTAAAAAGATCTAAAGGCGAGAAAGATTGTGAAGGATAATGTGTTCAACTAGGTATTTAGCAGAGAGCTGGGCCTCTTACTGAGTTGGGAGTCAGTACATTGAAGCATAAGAAGCGGGTGTATTTATTAACTATGTTTCATTATGAAAACACTTAGAATGTGGGAAATTATGGAACCTCAACTCCCACGATGCTATATCTTATTAGAAAAAAGAATGGTGGAAAAGGTTCTTAAACGTATTTTGCTCATGCTACATCTTTCCCTGAGAAACTGCACATACAACATTCTTCTTAGACTCAAGTCTACTCCTAACATGTCCATTAATTAACTTTCAACTGTCACAGACAAAAATTTGTTTTCCTTCTGTCTTTCTGTTTATTTCCTGTCAAGTGAGAAAAGACACGGTTTATAGTTGTACTGCTGCTGCATAGGCGTTAAGCTAGGAACTGATAGTACAAAGTAGAAAATTATGAAAAAAAATGGTCTTGAATGGTTACTTTTAGCTATGAGATAAGAAGTGAGGGGTGTATCTAGATCACTGAAGAGGTTTAAAAAATTCTTATGCTTGGAGTTCCAGGAATAGGAACATCTGTTAAGGAAATGGGACTGGGCATTTGAAAAATATTCTCCAAGTTATGTTAATTTACACTTTTTATTTAAATCCCTTTCACACTTTGAGATCCACTGATTCTGAGCTGCAGAGCTTTTATGGAGCTATGTTCAAAGGGTCATAAACTTAGATGGTAAATAATAGGAAGAAATGACCATTTGGAGTAAACACTTAAAGGTCATAATCTAACATTTATTTTTGGATCAAAGCAAAGTCGGAAGTTGTTAGAGACCTGTGAAGAAAGAAATAACATGAATAGCCATTTAAAGTGTGATGTAAAATGCAGCAAGAAATGGGGATGCTGAAGTTTTGAGAAGTTAAAGGACAAAGATGGACCTCACACAGGGAAAAGATATCAATTCAAAACCTACAACATCATAGGAAGTACATAAATAAAAGAGTGAAACATATTCAAATTCTAAAAAGATTTTAATTTGAAGGTCAATTTTTATTTATATGCTTTGCAATCATGGGCAAATCATTTTACTACTCTGAGTCTGCTTTCAAATATGTGGTACATATTAAATATAAATGAACTTCATTTCAGAAGTAACCCCATGCACCTATGGTCAAGTAATCTATAACAAAAGAGGCCAGCATACACAATAGAGAAAATAGTCTCTTTAATAAATGGGACTAGGAATACTGGACAGCCTCATGTAAAAAGATGAAAGTGGAATATTTTCTCACACCAGAAGCCAAACTGACTCTAAATGAATTAAAGATCTGAATGTAAGACGGATACTATAAAACTCTTAGAGGAAAACATAGGCTGAACACACTTTCACAAAAATAGCAGGAATACTTTTTATATCCATCTTCTAGAGTAATGCAAATAAAAATAAACAAGTGAGATCTAATTAAACTTACAAGCTCTTGCACAGCAAAAATAAATAAATAAATAAACAAAATGAAATGACAATCTATAGAATGGAAAGAAAAATTGCAATGATGTGATTCACAGTGGATTAATCTCCAATATATGCAAGCAACTCAGTGTCAATGTCAATGTTCAATGTAAAAAAAAAAAAGATTAACCCAATCACAAAGTGGGCAGAAGATCTAAATAGACATTTCTCCAAAGAAGACATACAGATGGCACAAAAGCACGTGAGCAAACGCTCAACACTAACTACTAGAGGAATGCAAATGAAAACTACAAAGGAAAAAAAAAAAACTACAAAGAGCTGTCACCTACTCTGGTCAGAATGGCCATCATCAAAATGTCTGCAAATAATAAATGCTAGAGAGGGTGTGGAGAGAAAGAATCCCTCCTACTCTGTTGATGGGATAATAAATTGATGCAGCAACTGTGAAGAATAACATGGAGATTCCTTAAAAAAAAACTAAAAATAGAGTTACCATATGATCCTTCAATCCGACTCCTGGGCATACATCCTGAGAAAACCATTATTAAAAAATATGCAGAATAGAAAGCCCAGAGATAAATCCACGCATCTATGGACACCTTATCTTTGACAAAGGAGGCAAGAATATACAATGGAGAAAAGACAA